>CAJNYU010001170.1:0-110517 GCA_905331475.1 Rotaria socialis
AAACCTTAAAAAGGTTTATTACGACACCTTGTTGAATCCGAAACCTTGAAAAGGTTTTTTGCAAAACCTCTGATGGAACTGAACTACTACAAGGTTTCGTGTTTCCGATCGAAACCTTTTGGAGTATAGTAAAGCACCACGAAACCTTCTAAGTTCCGCATGGAACCTTGTTTTTTCAGTGTATGATTGTAAATTTTCTATTGATCAACATCTACCCACGCGCTCTAATGGAAATGATTGTTTAATCTTTTCTTTGTTATAGAATATCAACACGAAGTATCACTGATACATTGTATTGATTAAAAAAAAGAAAAATAATAATAATTATATTTACATCACTGATTCTACAGGCTCTCCTAGATGATGTTCGGATAAATTGTTATAAATTTTTTCGAAACATTCGAAATATTTATTTATATTATTCATTGACCAATTATGACGATAATCTTGTTTTATAGATACTTTTTCATTGGAATATAATGATGGGGGTGAAATATGAATTCGTGAGGGTGTGGGGTGTGGATGTGGGTCAATATGAATGGATGTGTGAGTTCTGGCTCTAGAAAATGATCAAAGTTCACACCCACATCCTGAGATTTCCTAGTTAAGGACATCTTTCTCCAAATTACTGCTTTTTATAGTAGCCAGTTTTTGCTACGATATTCTGATTGAATGATTTCAAAATCAGTGGAATTGATTTTTTTCGTCATGTTTTTTCTCTTTTCGTAGCTTTTTGACTAATAAGCAACCATCACTCATAGAAGAAAGAGAAATGTTTACATAACGCCATTATTGGTCGTAGTTGCACAATCATCTCAGAAGTAAAATCGTAAGCATGCATCGAAAAGTTGAAAGATATATTTGCGCCGTACAATTACAACTCTTTGTTTTTCATTTTGTGAAGCTTACTGTACCTTCGACTCATTCTCTGCATCAACATGTTCAATATTAGATTTTATTATCAGTGCATGGGTTCACTCTATGCATATTGTGCAATCTGTTTTGCACTCCTCACGATTATTTGTGTTTTAGTATCGTGCGCTATTCGTTGTCGTTACCCAATTTTTCCATGTTCTACTCTGAAAGGAAAAAAGGAGTTCTGCAGAACCATTATATGGTTCCGTAGCTCATGCGGAACCATTTTAAGTTCTATATGACAATACGAAACTATCAATAGTTCTGTCCAACAGTACTGAACTTTTGAAGGTTTCGGGAACAGATTCAAAACCATAAAAAGTTCTGTGTTGAAGAATACTGAACCGAAAGGGTTCTGTACAATGACACTGAACCTATTAAGATTCTGTGAAAAATACCGAACCATCAAATGTTTTCTATTCAAAAGGGGGGCTGAAAACGTTCTGTCCCATGATACTGAACCGTTTAAGGTTCAGCAGAAAATTATTGAACCATAAAAAGTTCTATTTCTGCAATGCTACATCGAACAAGTCTTGTATAATAAGACTGAACCTTGAAAGGTTCTGTCAAAAAATGATCCATTCTAAAAACAATTTCTCTACCCAAAAATACTGAAGTGTAAAATATTTTATCATTTCTGCTCAATTCTTTAGGGTTTCACTGTCCAAACGTGCTGCCATAAAAGGCTTTGAGAGACAAAGTATGATGCAAGATATATTTATTATGAAGTCTTTTATCAAAATGTCGGCAGAAAATATTTTTTCAAATGTAATTTAAGGTACATTCACTACAACTATTTTATTTAATACTTTCTTCTTTCTTTTACTTCATAATACGTTGTTGTGCTCTAATGTTCGACTTTTTCATCGCTCGAGAATGCTTTTTGCACTTGAACCGTTGACATCGGGTGAATTTTCTTTTCTTCTCAAGTAATTTTACTTTTGTTTTTACATTTTCACCTGATTGTGATTCCCGGGAAAAGATTGAACCAAATCACCATAGTTTCCTCAACGCCTAGCTAATATATGCTAAATCTGGTAAATAACTATAAAGGCAAATAATGCTATCATCCATATTTAGTAATCCAACTGCTTTGAGATAAACTGCGACTATCCTCACAATTCGACGACTCTAATNTGGAATGATACAATTGTAAAAAGCTACACAAAAAAAAAGAAATTTTGATATTAGGTTTGTGTTCTGAAATGAAACTTACCGTTTGGATGCAATCTATTTCAAGAACTTCAAAAAAAGAGAAATTACTACAGGTCTTTTATTGTTTGCTCCTGTGATTTTAAGAAAAAATCAGTTATAATGATCATCTGAAACCAGAAGTTTGTGGTGTTCTCAATCACTACAATCTTGAAAAATTATTATGACTATTTTTAATCGTTTTCTCTTGAAATTTAACGAAACAAGTTAACTTTAGAGAGTAGCCTTATAGCTACATCCTTATTTCTTTAGCCTTAATACTACATATTATAGCTATACCTCGTTATTCATGCCTTGATATCTACACCATTACAATTCTTTTATTTTCAGCATGCCTTTACGATTACATTCTTATATCTTGACCGTTTTATTTATATCATTATACTAATAACCTTACATGGATTTCCTTATTACTATACGATTATTTGTGTATTCGTGAAAGTATATGTTTAGGACTTTATCCTTGGATTCATATGGATTGCATTAAATCCTCTATCTTATTTGTAAGATGTGAAGCTCAACGGCATGTGTATACACCAATTGCGTATGATATGGCTGAATAATTTCATAGTGTTAAATATTTAATTGAATGGTTTCTTTTGTTGGCGTTAACGAATGTTTTAGAACAAACACCCTAGACAACGATAATATGATAATAAATTGTATATAGCCGACGTGCACGATACTTAAAAATATTATTGGAGCTTCATTAGAGTCGTCGAATTGTGAGGATAGTCGTAGTTTATCTCAAAGCAGTTGAATTACTAAATATGGATGATAGCATTATTTGCCTTTATAGTTATTTGCCAGATTTAGCATATATTAGCTAGACGTTGACGAAACTATGGTGATTTGTTTCAATCTTTTCCCGGGAATGACAATCAGGTGAAAATGTAAAAACACAAGTAAAATTACTTGAGAAGAAAAGAAAATTCGCCGCATGCCAACGGTTTAAGCGCAAAAAGCATTCTCGAGCGATGAAAAAGTCGAACATTAGAGCACAATAACGTATCATGAAGTGAAAGAAAGAAGAAGGTATGCAATAAAATAGTTCTGCTGAATGTACCTTAAATTACATTTGAAAAAATATTTTCTGCCGACATTTTGATAAAAGACTTCATAATAAATATATCTTGCATCATACTTTGTCTCTCAAAGCCTTTTATGGCAGCACGTTTGAACTGTGAAACCCTAAAGAATTGAGCAGAAATGATAAAATATTTTACACTTCAGTATGTTTGGGTAGAGAATTTGTTTTTAGAATATATCATTTTTTGACAGAACCTTTCAAGGTTCAGTCTTATTGTACAAAACTTCTTAGGTGTAGCATTGCAGAAACAGAACCTTTTATGGTTCAACAATTTTCTGCTGAACCTTAAACGGTTCAGTATCATGGGACAGAACCTTTTGAGTTCCCCTTTTGGATAGAAAGTATTTGATGGTTCCGCATCTTTATCCAGAACTATATCTGGTTCAGTGTTATTGCACACTGAACCTTTTATGGTTCAGGATTCTTTTGTCGAACCTTGCAAAGTTCAGCATCATGGGACAGAACCTGTCTGGTTCCGTACTTTTGACTAGAGAACATTTTATGGTTTGGTATTTTTTTCACAGAATCTTAATAGGTTCAGTGTCATTGTGCAGAACCCTTTCGGTTCAGTATTCTTCAACATAGAACTTTTTTTGGTTTTGAATCTGTTCCCAAAACCTTCAAAAGTTCAGTACTGTTGGGCAGAACTGTTGATAATTTCGTATTGTCATACAGAACTTGAAATGGTTCCGCATGAGCTACGAAACCATAAAAGGGTTCTGCAGGACTCCTTTTTTTCTTTCAGAGTACGCATTTTTGGAAGCTTCACAAAAACTGTACACTCTACTTTGACATAGGTGTAGAGAATGATACAGGAGAGTAGTGCATACAAATGTCTGATAAGTTAATAATCACAGTGAATATCCACATCTTGTAAAATCGCTTAGAATAATTTTATTTCCCTTTTATTGCCTTGATAGATCATTTTTAAATTAACATAATTTGCGACATGTTATTCTAGACAAAAGTGCTGTAATCATATTTTCCGTGTTGATTTCTTTGTAATTTTCCCGAAAGACTTCTTTCTCACTAGGATAAAACAAAGTAACCTTCAGATCTCATGGTATTAACTACAGGCGTTAATGTGATAGTCTTCAAACTACTGTACGTCCTCAGCGAGTTCAAAGTCCGTCTTAAAACCATGACACAGAATGGCTGCACTATAGATGAATGTGGCTGATTAATAAATGCAGAAGATGTTTTACTTAAGAAAATCATCAATAAATTGATATTGTTTTTATAATGATTTATTTTCTTTACTGACTTTACTTAATTCAAAGAAACTTGTTTTCTGAATTCGCTTCTGGCTGGGCACCATAATCATCAAAATCATCACAAGGAGAGAAATCTTTTTCTGGATTCGTTAACCAGCGGGCATCAAAATCATCACGTGCCAAACATTTTTGCTAAACCCCTCCCTATAATAGAAGACCCCCTCATATTACAAGACCCCCTATATTAGAAGACCCCTTTCAGCAAAAAGTTTAAAAGGCGTATTACAAGACCCCTTTTAATTAGTTAATAAACTTGTATAATTAATATTTTAATTAGTAAATTTCCTTAAAAATAAGCATAATTTCGGGATTTTTTGATTGTAACTGTTGTACTAACAAGGTGTACATCACTACTGCACTTTGGAAACCCAAAAAATCTCTTCATAAAAGCTCAAAACTAAAAGGTTTTTTTGGAAAACTTTTTTAATTAAAAATTACAAAAATTAGCTGACATAATAGAAGACCCCTTTGAAAACTTTTTACGCTTGGACGTAATAGAAGACCCGGGGTCTTTTATTACGGGGAGGGGTTTAAATTTGTTTATGACTGGGCATCATAATCATCGAAATCATCACAAGTAGAAAATTGTATTTGTAAATTCGTTCACCAGCTTGCATCAAAATGATCAAAATTAGCACAAGTAAAAAATTATTTTTCCGTATCGATATATGAACGGGCATGAACATTATTAAAATTATCAGCAGTAGAAAATTGTTGTTCAGAATTCGTTCGCTACCTTCCATCAAAATCATTCAAACAATCACGAGTAGAAAATTGTTTTGCTGTATCGATATATGAATGGGCATTAAAATCATGAAAGTCATCACTAGCAGAAAATTGTTTTTCTGGATTGTTATATGACTGGGCATAAAAAACACCATCAAAATCATCATGAATGAAGAATGGTTTTCTGGGAATTTGTTCACCATCGGGTATCAAAATCATGAAAATCAGCAGAAGTAGAACATTCTTCTTTCGAATTGGTATATGAGTGGGCATCGAAAACGTCGAAATCACCACGAGTAGAGAATTGTTTTTTTTGTATCGCAATATGAATCGGCATCAAAATCATCAAAATCATCACGACTAGAAAATTGTTTTTCCGAATCGATGTATGAGGGGGCATTAAAAAAATTTAAATCATCACGAGTCGAAAATACTTGTTCTGATTTCGTTCACCACCGGGCATCAAAATCATCAAAATAATCACGAGTAGAAAATTGTTTTTCTCAATTCGTTCACGAACGGGCATTAAAATCAACATAATAATCACCACTGGAAAAATTGTTTTTTCTGGATTCCTTCACCATCTTGCATCAAAATCATCAAAATCAGGAGAAGCAGATAATTGTTATTTTGAATTGGTATATGAATGGGGATCAAAGTCATGTAATTCATCAAGAGTCAGCATTTGTTTTTTTGTAAATCAGTATGTGTGAGCAGCGAAAGGTGAAAATCGTCACGGGTCGAGACGGATTTTATTGAATTGTGGTATATTGCGGCATTCGAATCGTCACCTGTTTGTTGTTGTTTGGAGTATGTTGCTTGAAAAGTGGATTTGAAAATATGGAAATTAGAGGTTGTGAGGTTGTGAGGACTTGTTTTTGTAGAGTGCGAGATGTATTGTTATGACAATTATAGTAATGGACATTCGGAAGTAGCTGTTTTCAGTAGCGATTATAGGAAAGTGCAAGAAAAATTCGAGAAGGTGCGATTGATGTAATGGCGCTTTGATAAGATGTGATGTAGACGAGTATGAAATGGTGTTTATTGGGAAGGACATCTGTTAGAAAATATTTTGTCATGTTGCGTTTCTTCTCTTGTTTTTTTATTTGTAAAGAGGTATGCTGCTTATGTAAAATCCGTTTCAGTTTGTTTCTTGATAAAATATAAAGATAGGTCATTTTTTTGTTGGTTCGAACTTTACTTACATATCAATAGAAAGAAATATAATGAAATGTATTATCTAACAGTAATGTTGATACGGTGAACTGATTGAGGCATAAGGCAATGAACGATATAGATGTTATGAAAATAATTGTTTATGGAATTGGATGTTGGGTTTGTGATCATTTTTGGTATGGTGTAAGTGATGTTGTCTGTGGCGAGGGTGGTGTGTTTTTGAATATTTGTTATGGAATTGAATGCTACCTCATTAAGCTCAAATTGTGTGTGTGGAGGCGTGACATTGAGTAGGGGTGGGGTACCGGTTGCGGAACTGGTCTTGGAAATAATACGCAGATGGAGCCGATAGGTTTAGGGTTAGGTGTTGTTGAGTGGTGGTAATCTGTAGAGACTCTTGAAGGCTCTGTAATGTGTGGCGTGTTGCTTTGGATTGTTAAATAATGATTGGGTGTATGCAAATTAGCTGAGTCATGTAGATAGGATAGATTTTGATAAAGACTGATGATAAAAGAGCAGTATGGAAGTGTTTAGCAGCTTTGATATGACTTTTTTCGGAGATGTGGTGGCTGGTGGGTCTTGATACTGGTGTAAATTTCATCGAAGACAAACTTCTGGTTGAAATTTCATCAGATTTAATATTTTCCTATAGGAACTTACTGGACCCTATGAAAACTGAGTGTATGAAATTTATTCGGACTCCTATTGTTGGTTTTCGTCGGATCCTGTAGAACCCCATTGGAGCCGATGGATTCCTGTAGTAAGTCTATAGAATCCGCATGTTGGAAATGGTCGCTTTATTGTCGGGTTTCGACTGCAGGATACGATGATTTCCAGATCTGGGTTCCTATAGGGAGTCCGTCTGTAGGATCTCATGGGAATCCGACACCGAGGATCCGACTGTAGATCCGTTACCCGGAATCCGATATAACCCTATAGGATTTTGTTGAAATCCTATGAGAAACCGACGGGAACTCGATAGGATCCTATCGGATCTCATCGGTTCTTACTGTCGATTTGAATCTCCTGGGGTATTTAACAATTCGTTGTGAACATTCGGTTGCATCCATAGAATACAATAAGAACTATATGCATAGTTTTCTTTGTGCGAGCGATCTCTTATAATCGATGAGACAGACATGGCTGAGTTGGGTCGCTAAAATTAGTATTCAAAGTATTACTAGAGAACTTTATATAACAACTGTGCCGATATAAGCACTCGTTCTATCCTAATCAATGTACATAGCGACTTTCTCCTCATTGTCATGTGTATTGTCTCTTCCTTTTTGTCGTGTTTTTTCTCGTTCTCTCCGGTTGAGTGACGTACCCAGAGAAAGAAAGTGTAACTATAAAAGGAGAAGGATGATTGAAATAAAACAGTTCGATATCACGATAAAACTTGTCGTACCGTTACAACAACATAGTGTAGTTCTAAACAATTATATTGTATTTTTTAATATTAAGATTCGCTTGAAACGCTGAAACAATGGTACATCTATGAATTTATCGATATGAATTGAAAGTTGGTGTAGCGTCAACCACATTTAGATCAGGGTGGCCAGATCTTCTGAAAGCTAGGGAAAATTTCTGAATTTTGAACATGTTTCTGATTTTTTCTGAATTTGGAATATTTTCAAATCGTTGCTTTGTCACTGAAATTAGGTACGATTATAACCCATTACTATAATAAATCAATAGTGTTCCATCAATTTTCTGTATTAAACATCTTTTATATTCCGCATTCGAATTCGAATTCTGGAGTAGAATTGATTTTCGATTATATGAAGCATTTATAGCCCGATTATCGTAATCCAATTATATAAAACCAGATAATGCTTAACTTAAAATAAAAGTGATTGGTAATAATTCTTGAGAAGTTTTTTATTAGCATATGTTATATTAAACAAACTTCCTAGAGCAAATTCCAAAAGATACGAAATATGAATAACAATACCAAGATTATGGAATTTAATGTTTTTTTTTTCTCGTTGGATTTCTTAATCTACGCAAAATGTATGCGACTTAGTTCTGCTCGTTTCTGTGAACGAGTTCTAAATTTAAAAAGAAGCTCAACATTAAGTATCTTTTATTGATGTTTGGGTATTAGCTAGACGACATGTTCACTATAGTTTCTTTCGTTTTATTTAAATATCTTTGAAAATAAAGATCCAGTTAATGAACCGACATGCAGGAGAATTTTGGATGCCAGTATTTTAACGGAAGATCTACTAATTTGCCAACAACTGCCTTTTTCTGATTATTTTCTGATTTTTCAATTTTTGATCTGGCCACCCTGATTTAGATTCAATTTAATCGTATCAATATCGAATAGACGAATCAGAAATCGAAACGAAGCAACGCGGTAAATAAAAACCCCTATCCATGTTGATCTCACGCTGAAACTATTATTACCAGTTTAAGATATTCAACATGTGTCGTGATTTCATTGTAATCAAGAGAACTGGCAAAATACAAAAAGGTTCACTTTCTTTGGATTGCAATAGAAAAATAAAGTAGAGCATTTTCATATGAGTTTCTATTCAACCAAAATTACAAATATACAATTAAAAGATCGCCGAAAAAAATAATCAGATGATAATATAGCCGACCGATACACTTTGTGAGAGTTTTCAAAAAAATATTGCTATTTGATGAAAAATATTTTGCTTTTTCTAACAAATTTGAAAAACTAAATGCAACGTTCAAATTACATGTTTTTTTAATTTTTTTTTCACACATGAACTTTGTTCTAAGACAATTTTATAAAGAAACCTAGACACCATACCGATTACTCAATTAATAGTACATGTTTGATACATAACTTGGTCACAGGAACTTTTCTCAATGGCAAGCTTTCTAATGCGTCGGTCGATGTAACGTATCAGTTGCACAATATTTATTAATTTCATTGAAAACGAAATATTTTCGAAATGTATTAGCATACATATAGTATGTGTATATGAGATCTACTTATATTTCATTCTTTTCTATTGAAAAGAAATCCTTCAATGCATCAATAAAAGCTTCAAAAACGTCAAGAAATAAGAGAATGAGGGATTGTTTTTTATTTAGTATTTAGTCTTTTCATGCTTCGTTCTTACATATATCCACCACGATACCAATAAAGGTTATCCACATCATTCGGGAAGTTATGGTCTTTTCTAGTACAATAACAGGTGATTCAAAATATCGATATAGGCACGACAGAGAAATCTATCCTATTCCAAATTGTGACTGAGGGAAAATTATTTACTTTAGCAATCAAAGTTAAAGTTTGTCAGTGTTCATACAACAAATGCGCTTATTCAATCGTCATACGTTTAAAACTTCTCTTACTATGATGTTTTTAATGTTTACTATTGCCTATTACTGCCATTATTCTTATTTACAAGTGCATCCGAGACGATCACCGCAGTCTACTGTTCGTATTATGTACGTTGTTCGAACAGTTTCAAAATACTATTCAACTCGTCTTATATATCTTCTTCAAACATGGATTCCACTTGTTCATGATGATGTCTTTTTTGTTAGTGATATTCTTCTACCAAATGTTACCCGCACTCATATTATTCCTACGGAAACAGCATGTGGTCCAAGTTCACATTCAGTAAGATCTCTATGTTGTCAAACGACTCATGATTTTATTCTCTATCGTCGTCATGCATTTCATTACGATTGGTTTTGCCATTTTGACGATGATCAATATGTTCATGTCAATAATCTTTACGAATATTTGTCTACACTTGATCCTGATCGGCCGTATTATATTGGACGTAATTCATGGAATAGTACATTCAAAAGAACGAAACATCCTTATCCAAGCCACTTTTGGTTTGCGACATTTGGTGCTGAGGTTTGTCTATCGAAACGTACTCTTGATTTGCTTGAATCTCATACACGAACTACTTCACAGTTTATGAATGGATGTATTCGAGAATTTTATCCCGATGATATTTATCTCGGCTTTCTCATTAGTAATCATCTCAACCTATCACTGACAAAAAATCTTCGTTTTCATTCTCATCTCGAACGTTCACTATTCAGTCAGAATCATAAACACTCATTTATGAAAACATTTCATCAGCAAATTACATTCGGTTTTTGGCTGCCTGAAGCAGTGCCTCGATTTCTCCCACATTTGTTCCCTATAAATATCGATCCACTTCGCATGCGTACACTTCATTGCCTTCTCTACGCACAACTAGAAGATTGTCAAATAAGAATAAGAAAGCATCTTTTTAATATGACTGAATGAAATAATGTTCTGTTTTTGTTTTATTCTTTCTTTCTTTCTTTCTTTCTTTCTTTTCGATGCGACTTTTTCAACAGTCGTCGGTACAGTAGCAACAGGAGCAACAAGTGAACGTTGGATAACAAATGAATATGTTTTTGTTTCAATACCGAACTGTTATTGATGATCGAGGATGTTGTCAATGTTTTAACTGAACATGTATGCACCATTTCAGTGAACTAGGCAATTTTTCGTTTAAGTACAACGTAATCAACTGATAAGCTAAATGTGGATGACGCAATGACCCACATTCTAGTTTGATTATCATTTTTATAAAATAAAGCTACAGGAACACCAAGCGTACGAATTCTTCGAAAAGTGGTTCCCATTGTCATCCGAAGCTAGTGAAGATTTAATGACGTGATGTTCCGATTTTGTTCAGAAATCTCATCAGATTATATTACAATTATCTAAGAGAGACCATCAATATGCGATAAAAGAGACACCAGCTAGATTTTGAGTCTGCTATAGGTATTTTCAGATGACTTGAGTCGTTTCATACAAGCAATATATTCCAAATATTATACTGTTATAATGGTACTAATCGACTATACGAGAAGCTGCAACTTAAAGACAATGATAACTGTATCGTCTAACTAAACTTGTAAAATTAATATGATATTGAAAGAAACTCGCTTTACATAACGAATAGTCTTCTACGCGTCAAGCGATTCACTCTGACATTATAAACCCGAGAGCTTATCACAGTTTCAATTATTTAGGTTCAATCTTTTATATTGAAGATTAAGCTTGAATACTTTGTCAATAATACCTATACTGCTAACGATGATTGTAAAAAAAGTGATAACTTGAGGGTGCAAATTTATGCATAAATATCGACGATAAATCATTAAGGGAGATAAAACGTATGATTAAACGTATGATAGAACGACAGAATAAAAAATAGCGATTTCACATTACTGTTTTAAATAAAAAGCTAACCACTTGAAATCATCATCGTTTTTCTCAGCTCTTTGATTTCATATATATCTTTATAATAATATCACAAATATCCTCACCAATAACGTCTGCCTCTTTGCCCTTGCATTTTTCTGGTTTCACATTTTTCTTTACGCATTCGCATTTGAAAATGTCTCTCTTTTTGTATTCTAAGCATATTACATGGCCATGAGTATGCTTTACAGCGCTTCATTTTTCTTGTTATTCGATGTTGCTACTACGGGATCTTTGCTTTCGGTGCATGCTTTTTTTCTACTTAATTTTTTTTATTCCGTTCTTCGTCTATGTTGAGTGTATTTACAACTTTAGCAAGTCTTGGATTCAATTTCAAGATGGAAAGCGATATGTATATATACTGGCATATATATATATATCATGTTTCATTGTTGGTTTTCACCTACGTGGCTCTGGTGTTGCTGTCTATGATAGAGATGGTTGAATTTATTCGCTTTCTCAGGATTCAATATTAGAGTTGTCGCCAGTCACATTTTTCTGATCATCTTCTAATGTTATCGTTTTTGTTAGCTGTAATTTATATCATCACAAATCTGCTTTTCCTACACGATTACCAATGAACATTAAAGTATGTAATGATAAAAGTGAAGCCAACTTACAGATTGTAACAAACTTACCATTTGTTTCGATCCTATCGCACACTGCAAATCATTGTGAAATAATGGTGTAAGAGAATGAGTATTCCATCTGCATATTTTTTTTCTCTAAATTCACTGCTGTTTATGGATACTACGGATATTATATTTGATTAAGTGTGGTTCATCCAGTTTCTTTCATATTCATGCTTTCAGTCATCGTAATAGAACAAAGAAAAGAAAAGCGCTGAAATACGTCACCCATATGCACACTTGCTCACTCAACCGGCTACGCTGCAGTATTTAAATAAAATAAAAAAGGGCATGCCTATTCTCTTGTTTTTTATCGCTTCTTTTTGTAATAGTAAACTTATTTTTTGTGTGGCGTATTTTTCACTTGAAAGATTGATGTCATAATCCCGTTACACTCGGTAACGATTTTTTTCTCCAGCTAAACATAATTTATAAACATTCGGTGTATTACTCCCAGGGTAACCACTTTTATGTAACTATATATTTATAAGTTGAGGAATTAGGGGTGGACCATTTTTTTAAACGGAACTTAATTAATGACTTCCATTAGCCATTAATCTTAATCGTTAATGTTTTCTGAGAAAAACTTAATTCATTAATATTAATGATTAATGAAAAACATTAACATTAATTTTAAAATTAATGTTTTCATTAATCATTAATATTAATGTCAATGTTCTTGAATGATANCTTCCATTAGCCATTAATCTTAATCGTTAATGTTTTCTGAGAAAAACTTAATTCATTAATATTAATGATTAATGAAAAACATTAACATTAATTTTAAAATTAATGTTTTCATTAATCGTTAATATTAATGTCAATGTTCTTGAATGATATTAACGGTTAACGGAAACATTCACCATTAGTATGAATGGTAATGTTTTGGTTAATATTAGGGATTATATTTTCATTAATCATTAATATTAATGTCAATGTTTTCATGAAAACATTAATTTTTCCATATTACTGAATTAGGTTTTTCTAAGGAAACATTATCTACAATTATTAATCAATTAACTGGCCTTAATAGCTAATGTTTTTTTCCGAAAGTGTTAATTACTTAATATGGACAGTTATAATGCTTTCATCAAAACATTAACCATTAATATTAAATTAATGTTAATGTTAATGGCCCACCCCTACTTGTTATAGTGTCCTTATAAGTTACTAATGGAAAAAATGTTAATTAATATTATTGTACTGCATATATGTACATTTAGACCCTTCAAAGACAGATATATTTGTTTTTCTTAATTTTTTCAGTAACCAAAATTTTGAGTTCGATCCCACTGTTATTTCGTGGATAAAAAGAATGCCTTATCTTGACTTCATTAAAATAAATATCCTAACTATATTTATTTTAAAGAGCAAGATAAGTCAAAAACACTGTAAAACGATTAATTTATGTGATTCATGAAGATAATAACAATACCAAGCAATGTATGGCTCAGCGCAAGTTATGTTCGACTTGTAATCAACTGTTCATGGGTGCAAATCTTGGTTCACGCTATCGTTGGAAAAATTACCACTCTGTTGCTCATGATATTTGGGTGTTATATCATAGCTTAATATGATGCGTCGGCTCAATTCCGAGACAGAGTGATGATAATTTTTAATGTTTTTGGGGGAAAAAGGTAAACGCGTTCTAACGCATCTTGTACCCAGACGCGTTTAGACGCGTTTACTTTTGGATGCGTTCCCACGCTTGAAAATGTTGCATTTTGGACGGGTACTAACGCGTGTTCAAATTGAAACGACTTATGATACGTTTAGATACTGAACGAGTGTAGACGCGCCAGGTTACCCTGGACGCGTGTGCAGTCCCGAAAATGTTGCATTCTAGATGCGCCCTGATGTGTGAAGTGCCATCATTCACAAACGCTCAAAGACGCGTTACGACTCGAAAAAACGTTACATGAAGGCTGGCATCTGTGATCGTTCCTAACAAAGATAATTCCATTAGCTAGAGACGTACAAAAGATGTTTCTCTTAAATGAAAATATGTTATTTTTATTTTTAAACATTGTTAACAATTCTTTTACGATGAACTTTCAAATTACTATCCTTTTATAAGTTTAAACGATGGCTTTCATAGAAAAATAATGGTTCATATTTAGTTTACAAGTCTGAGAAAAAGTAGTCGTACGTGCTCATGTTTTAATCTCCTGCTCCTCCCATATTCGATAGATTTCATCCAGCCTTGACTTATCAAAAAGTGAGAATCTGAAGGATTGATGTAAAAAATTGATGTCTACCGGACGCCAAAATTGACGCTTCGAAATGCCTATCTTTTTGCCGGTTGGGTTACAACAAGTTGTACATATATATGACGAAAATACCGAGCTTTCCGTAATACAGTAGAAAACAACTTTCTGTACAAAATAATAATCATTCTATTTCACATTAAATAAAAGTGGACTTCAAAAGTTTGCATCATATTTGCACATCTCCTCGTATTCTCCAGTACGCCATCTACCCAACTATCAGTTGTTATTTCTCTAAAGAAGTATACTTTCTATATTGTATGAGATAGTATAGACAAACAAGTGGTGACTCAATTTTTCTTATCATGATGCAATATTATTTAAAAGGTTTATTATTAGTCACTCAATGTTAATGAATTGATTTTAATTTTGTTCATCGATGTGAAGCTAGCACGACGACCAATCAGAAACGTATCCATAATAAACCAATCAGGAATCGAGCATTATTTACCATTAAAAATCGATGAAATACGATACACACCACCTTAGCAACGGAATATTTCAGCACTTTATTTCGTTTAAAAGTAATTCTTCCAAGCAAATTCACCCGTAATCCCACCCACATTCACTGAAAATAGATTTCCAAACACCATACGCACGAAAAAGAATACCTATCCATCCACAAATTCCTCGCTACCCAACATACAAATCATTGCTCGATATCAACCTCTTCATCATCCTCAACAAAATTCATTTCTACCACATTTCACCTACACACCCACCAACTATGCCAACTCCACTCGCCTGAAAAGCTCTC
The DNA here is from genome assembly GCA_905331475.1 of Rotaria socialis. Lineage (NCBI taxonomy): Eukaryota > Metazoa > Rotifera > Eurotatoria > Philodinida > Philodinidae > Rotaria > Rotaria socialis. The sequence continues at coordinate 15,292 of CAJNYU010001170.1, forward strand.
GCCGAAAATTACACTGAAAAAAAAAGGTACTTTACCGAACCTAAAAAAGTTTCGAATTTTGAAACGAATTCTAAACCTTTTTACGATACTGTACCGAACTTTAAAGGTTTCGTGAAGTCACGCGAAACTATGTTCAGGTTTTTACCAAAACTTTGAAGGTTTCGTGAAGTCACACGAAACCTTTAAAGTTCGGTACAGTATCGTAAAAAGGTTTAGAATTCGTTTCAAAATTTGAAACTTTTTTAGGTTCGGTAAAGTACCTTTTTTTTTCAGTGTAGCGCCCATGAAAACGCAATTCCTTCAAAAAGGCTCACGCATGGAGATAATACTTTCCATTGCCCGGAACTAAGCTGTCGTCCATTGAATAGAAAATTCCTTTCTCTATCGAATGGAGGACGCTTCATTTCCGAGCAATGGAAGGAGTCGTTAGGGCAGGCCGAATATTCAGAAAAAGCTGCCTTTTTTTCATGGGTCTGATATTGGTGGAGCTTTTCTGAGGCGGTTCAAAACGGCATGTTGGTGATTCTTGTATATCACCTGATACACTGAAAAAAAAATAAGCACTCTACGAAACTTAAAAAGGTTCCGAGATTTGCAACGAATTCGAGACCCTTTTGCGATGTCGTACGGAACCTTCAAAGTTCCGTATAGTCTCACGAAACCTGTGTCGGAGTCTCCGATATCTTTAAGGGTTTTGTGAGACTTTATGAAACCCTTGAAGAACTTTGAAGGTTCCGTATGATAAAGAAAAATGGTTTCGAATTCGTTGCAAATCTCGGAACCCTTTTAAGTTTCGTAGAGTGCTTATTTATTTTTTCAGTGTAGAGAAATGAATTCTCTATCGAATGGTGGACAGCTCATGGCCGGGCAATGCAAGTATTATCGGCACGCGAAGCTTGTTGGGCATTAAGTCGTAGTTACCAATTCTCTAATGTATGGTGAGAAATTTTCATGAGCGCAAGGTGCTGTATGCGATCGGTTTACAGATGTAGTGATTCAGAAACTAGTTTCTTGTCGTTTGTGAAGGGGTTGATATCTGGGAGGAATTTTTATATGGAGTAGTGATGGGTGTGTGTTTTTATAGGTTTTTGAAGTTCGTTTTTCTATTTGTAGTTTGTGGAAAGTTGTTTTTAAGCTGTACGGTTGGGATTATGGGATTATTTTTATGGAAGTGTGAGGTTTGGATAATATAAACTTTGGAAATATTTCGTTGCTGAGGTTGTATGTGTCGTATTCCCGATGGAACTCTGCCCGGGTCGATCGAAACGAGCCACTGTAAACCGGCATAACATTACCGTAAACGGTCGTTTTTGCATCGTATTCCGTTGTAAAAACGGCCGTTTTAAGTCGAATTAAGGCGTTTTAACAGGGGCAGTATTACGGCCATACACGGACACCGCATATCAGCCGCGAAACCTCGTAAAGCCGACGTAATATTATCGTATTCTATAGAACATACGGTCATATTACAGCCCCTGTTATACGGGGAAAATATGGCCCGTTTTACATGCCGTATTTGTACCGTATACGACCGTTTTCTTCGACCGGGGTGATGGTAGATGATCGGGTTTTCGGGTTTGGATTATTACACATCCATTCATGATCGCTTATAGTGTTAAGATCGCCTTGATGATTACTTTTCAGGCGTTGCTAGCTGCTGCCATAATAGTGGGTCAAACCCTTAAAATGATGTTTTTCTCGTTTTGGTTTTTTCTATTGGGTTATTTTGTTAGTCAATGAAATGTTTTTTTTCGGCCGTGCTAGATAGTGTCCTGCATTGGAGTCCAAAACCCGATTCCGACTCCGACTCCGCCTGAGTCGGAGTCGGAGTAAAAATGACACAGATAGAGGTGCCAGCCGTACGGCTGAGCCACCGCAGCAGTCGATTTTTCAATAATATCGGCCGCCGCAGCCACCAAATTACTGGTAATTTTAAGAATTTTGGGGAAGCCGCCGCTGCGAAAAAACAAGCTTGGGCGTAGCACCGATGCAAGAGATACAAAATTTTGATAGCGTTATTCGCCGCCGCTGACATCAATACATATGCGATAGAATCGAACATTTTTCTTTTAATTTTCATCAGTAAATTTTTAACTGAGCCGCCGCCGTCACATAAGGACTTGCAAATATCAGCCGACGCCGCCGCTGTGAAAAAAATTTAAGAATTTGTAGCAGCCGCCGCTGAAGACATTACTCATTCAAGTAACGAGCCGCTGGATATCTTCAAAAATTGAAAATTGTTGCCCGCTGCCACTGTTCAACCCTTCGGCTGGCATCTCTAGGTACAGGACTCCGAAATTCGATTTCTACTCTGACGAAACTGAAGTAGCACAAAAGTAAAATAAATTTTTTATGAGTTCACGTTTGTGCTATGTTACTACAAAAATCACATCATCTGACTTTCACTTAGATACAAAGTTATTCATGAGTATATTGTATAATGCACAAAGATATGCTAATTATAATTTTATAAATAAATCCTAAGCAAAAATAATATGAAAATACTTCGACCATTTACTTGATGTTGATGTTTTTTTCTTCTCAACAAATTTTATGGGTGAATCATTATCTTTAATTAATTGTTTAAGTTCTTGTTTAGTTAAATGCTTTTTATTCATAACATTTTTTGCTTTCGAAAACAAACGTAAAGAAATGAATTCTATGACAATGTGCACTGTTCGTTCCTTATTGGTTCATTTACTTATATATCCTTTCAGAATATCAAACATTTGATATGAATTAGGTTCAGTCAGGTGCAAAAAAAGTCGGATTTTTCCCGAGTCCGAATCGGACTCCGGAAAAATTTCCCGTCGGAGTCGGAATTGGAATCGGAATCGAAAAAAATTTTTTTTCGCAATCGGGTCGGGTTTGGGAATCAAAAAGTGCGACTCCGCTGATTTCTAGTGCTAGCTCGCATGAAACACAGAACTTTCAGAGTGACGAGGTGCTCGTTCAATCTCATTATATATTGACAAACGCAAGTAATAGAAAAAGTTTCATCGAATTCCACAATTAAAAACTTTACAAAAATTCGTAGCATAGATATCGGTTAGTTATCCCTACCACGTATATATATATATCGTGCAAAAAGAATCTATATGTACATAGTAGATGCATCAAAAACACTTGATGATAGTATTCATATTAAGATTAGTTTAGCAATACTATAAATCATATTATTCAAATATTTATTGTGTTGTTAATGTATACAATTTTAGACATGCGTACCTATTCTGTGAAATATCTGTTGTACGTTTGTTTCCGACTTATAACCAAGCAAAGTACTCGTATTTGCTGCATATTCCTATTCGCTGTTAGCTGTACAATTTGGTTGTTTTTCTTTTTCAAAATAACGCCACCACATACTTCACTCTCAAGTGCTTTGCATTCCCCGTCGTTTCACGAGTTATTGGATAAATGCATGTTGGATGACACACCATGTCTTCCGGACATTGAACAAGTAATCAATCGTTATTTTCCTGAATTAAAGAATAAATTTTCAATGTTGTTAACATATCATCCAACAATCGACTGTGAACATGGTCGTTATTTATTATTAAATAATGCATCAGGGTCTCATGTTTTTCATGGTACTGGATCAAAGTTAATGTGGTATTTAGGTGTTCTCAATGTAGCATATAAATTGAATTTGACATGAGTACATCTAGATTGGGTTGCAGAACATAGTGGTGATGAAACAAATGTAGATAGAGAAAAATATTGGCAGTTTTTTGATTGGGAAATACCTTATTCAGCTTATCATGCATGTCCACAAAACTCATCTGTTAAACGAAATATATTTCGATATGATTTAATAGCAAATCAAACATTCGATCAACATCATAACGGCAAACAACCGTTTACAATTAAATCTTATTTCAAAACAAGATTCGATCAATTCATAGCTACTCTTCAGAACAATAGTAGCAGTTCGAATAATAATATTAATAATAATATTGGTTTTACATTTTATTCTAGTCGAACTTTTACTATAATATCATCACTAATGGAAGTAGGTGTCGTTTTTGAAATTCGATGGTGGTGTCAGCATCGTAAATTATACAATAAACATACTGGTGTTTGGTCAGGTGTTTCTATTTTGTCTAATTATCTGCCAACTGATTATTTTCAATATATTGCACCAAGTACGATCCTTACTAATAATAGTATTGCTATTTCTGAAACAGATAAGAATATCAATATTGATGTTTTTAAATCTATTCAATGTGCACCCATTTATGCACGCGATGTTTTCTTGATTGGAGTACATATACGTCATGGTGATGTTGTAAAACGAGATAATCAAAGCCGTATAATATCGGGTGATCTATATCGTTACATGTCAAATTCAGCTTATACACCACTACTAATTTATATTATCAATGCATTACCTACTCAGATACGAAACAAGTATTTGATCACAATTTATAGTGAGGGCGTAATAAATGATTTTCATGATATACTCATTAGTTTAAAAAAAGCTTTTCCCGAATCACGTTGTCGAATCTCATTTTTCTTAAATGGTCGAACATCTGAAACTTTTAATCGTTTCCTACGCGATGATATTTTAATTGGTTCATTAAGCACATTTAGTATGGCTGCTGGTATATTTAATAGTCGACAATTAAAGCTAGGGCCAAAGCATAATCGAGCAAGAGTGCATGGAATGAGAAATCATTTAAGTTTAGATTTAGACGTAAATCATACGAATTTTAAAATTACAGCAGAAAAACAACAACTAATCAAACAAAGAATACACTATGTATGGAACCAAAAGCAAGCACAACAAAAGACTGCGATTCCATTATGGTTAGATAATTATTCATCAGATTATCCCGAAGCATACATGTTGATTTAGCTTTTCTTCAATACCATAGTAGTCATCTGATAATACTATTGAATATCAGCCAAGTCTCTATCAATATCCCAATGTGTTACAAGAAATTCAGATTTGCTAATTTCTCCCATTTACTTCGAAAAATAAAAGAAATTACTTATTCAGTTTCTTAATCTCTCCAGAAGTTGCCAGTGCGAATGTCTACCAATGATTATGTATTTGAAACAATAGCAAACAGATATTCTACTCCGTTCAAAAAAAAAGAATGAAGCTGGATGACCGTGGCTACTATAACATACTGTAACAAGTTGTAAAGCTTCGTATAACAACAGTTGCATATGAATTTATTTTGTGAATTGCTAATATAAATTTATGCACGTCACTTTTCTGTCCTTCAAATTGTAACGTCTCTAGTATAGTCCATGCTGAGATATTGAATATTTGAAACTCTTCTATGTAAAGATTAATTTTGTTCCTATATGTATATCTCCAAAGAAAAAGTAGTAGAAAAGCTAAAACTTGTATAATCCACTAATCTCAATAAGAATTTTATTCTTGCTAAGTTTTCAAACTGAGACTCATAAGTCGACTTTACATGTGGCCTGGCAGAGGCCATAGCTCTTTGTTGTATAACACAGTACAATTTTGATATATCAAGATCGAAGATCTGGAAAATGTTTTGATACTTATATTACACAATAGAGGAAAAAATTATATTCGATGATATTCATGTATTAAACTCACTACTATTTTTACTTGAAAGAGAGTTGCTATTTTTGTATATGAAGCAAGGTATTCAAATTGTAAAGCGTTTACAATTTAAGGATACGTGTAAACGACAAATATACATTCAATTGCATTCTCAAAATATCTAATTATTTTTTTCGGACAGTGAATGCTCAAGATCTTGCTTACATGTGTAAATCACATCGAAAATAGATCGATTTTAATTATGCACTCGTTTCAGTTCGATTGCAATTTCGATTCATAGACAAGAAGTGTGTCAAATGAAAAAACAACATCACGAATAAAATTTCCTGTCTGAAACTAAGTACAACATAGTTTTTAACCGAAATGGGATCGGTTTGGATTTTTCGAAATTTAAACTAAACCCAAAAAACTAGAATTCATCTTAATCCAAACGACTATCATCTAAATCTGTTGATGATAACCAAAAATTCATCTGTACCAGAAGATCACTTGAGAAGAAGAGATACCCGTTAAAGAGCTTATGACACAAATGAATTACAAAGTAATTCAAAAAAGCCAATTGTATAGTAATTCAGTTTTCATTATTTTCTCTCACAAAATAAGACAGTTTCTACCAGGGTCAAGTATCAGTAGTATCCAACAGGAAAGGTGAATTCGATTACAAGACTACTCTACAACTTTGAAGTTTGAGAAAAACTACCTCTCTCTCGTTATATGTCGTTTCGTGGCACCCGTATTGAGAGAAATGATGCATAGGTGTTCTTTCTTGATAGAAAATAATGATAACTAAATTACTATACAATTGACTTTTTAAAAATTAATTTGCGTCATCCAGTGACTGCTTGAGTTTAATGATGGATGATCAAACATTTATTTACATCTTTTCTTCTTCAAAGAATGTTGTAAGACGATTTCCAGTAGGGGGAAATGATATTGGAACGATCGTCGCGGGTAGAAATGAAGAGGGCGATCGTCTTAACCAACTTGATAGTCTTTTCCACATCTTTGCCGATCAAGATCACTCTATATGTATACCGGACTGTAGTAATCATCATGTGATGCTTTGGCTGCGGGACTCTAACGAAGGAATTGTAGTTTCTGGTGGTCGAGGTAAAGGTAGTCATAAGATACAATGTTCTCGTTCTCATGGAATGATCGTTGATCAATTGGGAACCGTATATGTAGCTGACTCTGCAAATAATAGAGTGGTGCGCTGACACAAAGAAACCACAGACGGAAGTGCCCTTGTAGGTGATCATAGTCAAGGAAAGCAAGAAAACCAACTGAATTCTCCTATTGCTTTATCGTTCGATCTATACGGCAATCTCTATGTTGTCAATTGCTATAATCTTCGAGTAAAAACATTTTAATATTGAATGCATCTTCCAGTTGGTTTTATCGAACGACTTGTGAAATAAAATGACATAAGTAATGCAATTGATTTTTCTACCGAGTGCACACGTACAGAAAAACTCATAATAAAAGCATAAAGCACAACAGCGGTAAAATAATGCCAATGAATCATGACTCTGGCTTTTAATTTTTTTTGAATAGTGCGAATCATCGTGGGACAAATGAGAACGGAAATAACCTATTACAGCGCAGAAAACGTAAAACAAACAACTAGATATTGGTAGAATTGCCTCACTGGCGCAGATAAAGCTTCATAAACCACTAATATGAAGTATCGATTCCAAAAATGTATACTAATTACATAAACATATTCTAAGTGTTGCTATTCGCTTAGAATTTTGCTCGGTTGGAATATGATACTTCATGATAACTCATCATTTCTCTGCTAACATCTTCACGCACACGTATACATATAAACATTGATGGAGACCACGAAGTTGGTAAAAGAAAAAAAAATGTAGAGGTACCTTTGTTTGTGTATTAACAACAAATAATAGATAACATTAGGCAGGAACAAGTGTCTACACATCTATGACAAAGCAAGTCCAAAAGTGTGCAGATATAAATGTCAGTTGTACTGTTGAGCTTTTCTAAAGACTATTACATGCTCTGTACATCAATAATCACGTCGTTTCTACAGAATCAGAACTCTTTCAATACTTGCATTTGACATATTTCTCTCTAGCAGATGAAAAGTAACGGGACTCATTTCGATCGTTGCTTTAACAAGTCTAGTCTTCGAATCAGTTATGTACCTTGCGGAAAATATATTTATGTCAGCTTTCTCTCAATTGTGCTTTCGTACAGATGACGAATATCGATTATTCAGATCGGCTCAATACATCGTCTGATTAGTAATGCTAAGAAAAAACGATTAGAACGAGGAAAATTTAAAAGAAAAACAAAATGTACATGTTGTCATGATTGATCGATAAAATAAGCGTGACGGTTTCCCATGTAAAAAAAAGTGAACCAAAAGTTACTTTTAATCACTTTTAATAGTAATAAAGTAATTTCTCTTACTATGTTTAACTTTTTATAGTATTAATAGTCACTTTTTTGGGTAAAAAGTTTTACATGGGTTTTGGCGTTTGAAAGAATGACGAAAACAGAATATCTTACCATGAAGTAAATACAAACGGCACATCTGTATATCGACTCAACTCAGCAAAAAGAAAGCGAGATCAATAAATATAATATTTAATGGAGGGCATATTGAACGGTTAAGGAGGCATTCGAACAAGGGGTGATCTTCAAACGCCTTACTTTCGGTGAAACAAACAGTATCATCGAAAAAAGAAGACTCACACCCACATCCAAAACAAAAGATAGAGTCAATCATTGAGTTCTTTTTGGACAAGACATATCCAATAGGCGACATTAAATGGAATTGCATCATCATTAAAGTTATACTCAGGTGAACACAACCTTACAGATACCTTTTCATTATTGATACCCATAAAAATAAAAACTTCTTTTCTGGAATTCGTCTATCACTGTCACGGATGGTCAGTGGAGCTTCTTTGTTACGGTCTGTATTATGATATATGGAGTCTCTAGAAACCATCACAGACCGTTACAGAGAAATAAATAAATAATTAATTTCTCTGTAACGACCTGCGGGGTGGGGGATGGGTCCAAATTTCTACCCTATATATGTCGTAACTATAGGCTATAATACTAAAAACGACAGATTTTTATGATTAATTATAGATTAAATTCTAATTATAATGACTTCTAATTAGTGAAACTAAATTTGTATTACTGATGTGAGTAGTGCTGAACATAGGCAATCGACCTGTACCAAAAAAGTTTCTAATTAGTGCATATAAGTGTTAATTTTTTTATGTTTTATGTCTGTAACAGGAAGGGTGGGGGGTGAGGTACAGGTAAGCCGTAAAAATCTAACAATTCAACTTACACTCATTATTTTCTTCGAAAATATATGTGGGATCGCCGAACTTCGCCAATATAACTTTCGCCAATTATTGGCGGGAGTCCAGGTAGTGTACTGGCGAATGCCCATGAGGTATAGTGATGAAAGTTAGGTGGACATTCGTCAATATTGGCGAATGTATGAGGGACATCCACTATAATAACGACAGGCGTTGAACCATTCAACGATGAATCAAAAGTTGGTGTATGTTCGGCAAGTCGGCAAGAACATAATAGAAACTGTATTAGAATAGGGAAGAGTCCATATTATATATAAATATCATCTGCTCTAATAATTGAGAATGTGAGGAAGTTTCGCCAGTATTGGCGGATGTCCACATGACTTTCATCAATTGGCAGGAGTCCAGGACGTATATTGGCGAACTTCGGGCTACTCATATTTGTGAGGTTCACAAAATATCGGCTGTTAATTTTCTTCGATGAAAGAAATTCTTTGTTTCCTTTGAATTTTATTTGTTTTCAAATTAAATCTTAACAAAAGTTGTGTTAATAGCAATAGACTAGAAATAATGATTTTGCAAAACAAGAATAATTTCATGGAAAAGTCAAATATTTTCCCACCACCTTACATAGTGATACAACTACGAGAATCCATCTTACGTAACTTTCTATGAAATTCAAACCGACCGAATACTTCCAATAGTATGAAGAAATGAGCAACACGAGTAGTTTTTGATGAAAGATTATTCTGTCAGTACCGTTCTATCGTCGAGAAATACGAGCCCATCTTGGTCAAATTACATTTACATCTTACGTTATACGATGAAGACATGAATTTGTAAAAAGCAGTTCTACTTACCACTGGAATGATTAATTCGCAAAATTCACATAATTCAGTTTGTTGCACTTTTCGAAGAGACCAACGAAGTGCTTGAAAATTAGTTGAATGTTCCAAACGATGACGACAACTACTAATACTATTATGTATGAAGCTTGATTCGTCATCTTCTAATGAATATCCCGGTGATAAATCAATAGATTTTTGCAGAACTGAGCGAGCATAAATTTTTGTTATATGAATAGTTAGGGGACACAAAACAACAAGCAAAGAACTTGCCACCTTCATCATTAAACTGAAAACTAACTGGCACGATAAGAAAGTCAAAAACGAAGATGCTTCATATCGCTTTAATATCTTATCTTTTCAACCAGTTTTGTTTAACCTTAAAAACGTGCTCAATACTAAAATCCGTTAAATGAATATTTGTTAATATTACTTCTCAAAATTTTATTTTAAAATTTACACGAGAACAGTTGTGTTATTAGAAATTATATTTATAAAACATGGCTTGAATAGTACTTACTAGTGAAGCTCTGAAAAAAAGTTGAAGTGTTTGAAAATACTATGCGAATCGATTGTGCCAACGGCATTTCACATTATACTACAGATGGAGTGTTGTTTTTCACATTCTTTTAATGTGATTTTTCTTCCTTCTTTTATCTTCACTGTTCCATCCTCGGCTGACCAGTTGGTTTTTGTTTTGACTTTTACAATTTCGAATACACAAAATGGTACGATCAACACTTCTTTTTCTGCTGGATATGCTGATAGATCTTCAAGTTTCAACGCAGAACGTTTACTAATGATGTTATATTCGCATATAATAGGATAACGGTCGCTTTCTAGGTCTAGATCTTTCGTGGCAAAGTCTTCGGCAACAGAAGAGTGACGTGAACATGAAGAAAAAGTTTTAGTTAAGATACGTTTACCAACTTTATATTGCAATAATTCGTCCGTACTCAATATCATCCCACGAAAACACAAACCATCAGCCTGATATTTTTGCAAATCTGGATGTCGAGCAATAATAGCAGCTAGTCGTCCGTAGGTTTGCCAAAATGGTTGGATTTTTGGATCGAATATGAATGTTTCATTTAACATTTCAGCTGATGTATCTGCTAGGTGCATATTCAACAATCCATAAAAACGCGTTTCCAATGTGTAAGCTTTCACAATACGTTTTGGATCATGTGTTTCAATTGCTTCTTTAAATAATTTCCAAACTTCATCTATATTAGGATCGTTTTTTAATTCTTTTGTTAGTTCTGAATCATCACGTAGATTATCTGCAACGATGAATGGCATGTTACGACAACCGGTTTCAAGCCATGTGTCATAATGCGGTGCGCGTTTAATCATATCTGGATCACATGAGATCCATTCACGGTTTGGGTTCGCTTGTGAAAAACGGCTATTTGGAGTATTATCCTTAGTAAGATGTCTTCTGAATACACATGCTACATCTCTAGTGGTAGCTTCTTCGTAAGGTGTCAGTCCAGTAAAATTTCTGATTGTTGGATCAGCTTTATGTGTCAACAATATATCGGCCACTTCATGATAACCATAATATGCTGCTGCATGTAACGCTGTACTCATTCCAAAACTTGTTTCTTCCAATCGGTTTATTTCATCAGCACTCATTGAAGTAATCATTCGTTTTACCTCATTTATATCATTATTCCGACAAGCCAAGTAGAATTTACTCACTTTTGATAAGGCCATTATTAATTGTCTAGAAAGTAGTTTGACAGAGTTTATTCGTCAGTATTTTATATTTTTCTACTTGGGAAAAAACCTATCATCACTTCCTTTTTTGTAAAACAGAACGAACCATTAGATGATAACGGTAGCAGTTGAAAAAAGCGTTTATATAATAGCAAGTAAAAGAATGAGAGTATCATGCCTATACAACGACACTCACCTCTCTCTCTCTAAAAAGTAAAGGTGTCATACTGAAACTTTTCTCGGTATAATTGGTAAGTTCTAGCGAAACGTCTACCACTCAAAACATTTTTAGACTGTTGACATAGAATCTTAAAAAAAAGGTTCCGAACATGAGACATGGTAAAAATAGGTGATCCGATGGAAATTTAGACTTTATTCTACCAGAAAATAGTCTAAAACATCGCCACCCAAAGAATTACTTTGAGTCCCCTATAGGATGGAGCAACTCCAGATATCCCCTCAAGATTCCAACTAAGATGTTTTTGGATTTTTCTCCTGAAAATGTTATTGATACGCTAAGCTGATGCAAAAATAGATCGCGTGAAAATATTTTATAAAAATCCGCCTAGCTTCTAAGATCTGTAACTAGGGTTTCAAATATTTGCTTATGCCTATAGTGATAGTCTAAGCTGGTTACAGAGGTCTGCAATGGTAAAGGAAGAGACATTGAACCCTAACTCTAATTATATCTAATTAGCGAAGATAGATTTTTATTTTCGATGTTTGATGTCTGATGTCTGCCATGAAAGGTTGAGAAATCGCGAAAACGTCGCCTTTAAATTACACTTACTATTCTCCTCTTTGAAAATAATTGTGAGTTCCACAAAACTGCACATCTAATATTACATTATAATCTCAAGTAGAATCGAAACAGTTCAAATAATTTTTTTTCTGACTTCGCATAAAACTTAATCTTTTTCGCAATTTGACCAAAAATCCATTTTAACAAGTGATGAACATAAAAGCAAATTCTAGCATCCTGTCGCAGTCGATTTAATCCTGCATGCAATGCTATGCAGTACATTATTTTGAAATTTGCTGAAGTCCGGATAGTTAAGCTCGAAAGTTGGGTACTGTAACAGTATTTAGTTCTTATGCACATGAGTATTATGTTCTTCTAATAGTTCCAAGTTTTAACGTATTTCTATCAATCAAAATTAAATATGGTGTTCCCGCTAATTTTGAGGGACTCAAATCACTATATTTAATGACTAGATGAATTTGTTTAAATCTATGATTTGAAGACAGGTAATTACTTACCGCACTTTGAAGGACTATAATAAAAGCATCCATGCCTGTGCTTTGGTATGAGTGAGAAGAGAATACATCCTATTCCGCAATGTTGAACATTCCGGAACCAGTTCCGCTCACGGAACCAATTCCATCTAATTCCCGAAATTCCATTTATCACTTCCAACAGAATTCCGGAATTCCCGGAATCACTGCCGACCAATTCCATCTAATTCCCGGAATTCCGTTTATCAATTCCGATTCAATTCCGGAATTACACGGAATTCAAACGGATTCCGCCTAATTCCCAACGGTTCCGGAATTCAGCNACCCACACTTATGGCAACACCCACACCATGCAATTCCGGTGCGGAATTCCGGGAATTAGGTCGAACAGGAATTGAACGGAATCACAAGGAATTCCTGGTAATTCCGTCTAATTCCCACCGATTCCGTATTGACCTGACTCCGGAATTGGACTGAATTCCGTGGAATTCCGGGAATCGGACGAACTAATTCCGGAATCGAAAGAAGCAGTTCCGGAATCGAACGAAGCAGTTCCGGAATCGGGCGAAGCAGTACCGGAATTGGAGGAACTAATTCCGGAATCAGATGAACCAGTTCCGGAATCGAACGGTGTTCATATTTGACCTAATTCCGGAATCGACGGAACTGATTCCGGGGGCGGAACTGGTTCCGGAATGTTCAACATTGCGGAATTGAATGACTGCTCAGTGAGAAAGAGTTGAGAGAAGACCCTCACCGTTACTCATCCTATCTCACATTCACACCCACAACGAAGTAAAAAAGAAAGTAAATAAAAGTTGAATCTTACCTGTATGGATGATTATATTTGATTTAATTTTTTTCTTTCTAGAATAAATATACGCAACTGATATGATGATTGTTTGGTGTTTGTTTCTCCTTTTATTGACATGTATATCGACACAAGATATCTGCAGGAATGATTTTTGCCATTATAATGGTGAATGCTACATACGCAATGCTACTGAGAGTACGAATTCGAATATTACATTTGGATGCCAATGCCGAAAATGTTTCAAGGGTGATCGATGCCAACTCAAGGATAACATGATACCATTATCGTTGACATCAGCTATGTTAGCCGAAATTCGAAGTACAGAAAAAGAAGCGGAGAGAACTACCAAACAAGTCGTGTTTGTAGTCGTCGTTAGTGTCCTAGTTATAGTTTCTCTTATTAATAATTTACTTAGTTTAGAAATCTTTTTATTACGCGACGTAAGACGTAAGAAACGGACTTCTATTCAAGGAGCTAATATTCGAGAAAATAATATTCGCAGAGATAATATTCGCAGAGATAATATTCGCAGAGATAATATTCGCAGAGATAATATTCGAAGAGATAATATTCGAGAAAATAATATTCGCGGAGATAATATTCGAGGAGGTAATATTCGAGAAGATAATATTCGAGAAAATAATATTCGCGGAGATAATATTCGAGGAGGTAATATTCGAGAAGATAATATTCGAGGTGATAATATTCTGTTTTTGATATTGTATTCTGTGTGCTCTATAATAGTTGCCTTAGAATTACAAACCCGTGTAATATTGATGTTATTTGATCGATACTCTTCTGCTGGTTACACATTTTACTCATGTAATATTGCACCGGTTGTTAGCACAATGCTAATTCATTTGGGACTATGGCTAAGTGCAGCGATCACAGTTGAACGGCTCTTATTCGATATCATTTATATTGAAGTCATAGGCAAACAGGCACACAAGCGAACTGTAATAATCATGATCCTGATGCCTGTTATTGTTTTCATCACCCATATTCACGAAATATTTGGACGGCAGGCGGTACCAGACCCCGGACAACCTGGTTCTTTCGTCTGTACATTTGATTATGACAAAAAATGGTTGAATTCAATTGATGATTGGCTTTCCACATTGCATTTAGCTTTACCATGCTTCATTCATTCTGTTTGTTTCATAACTACACTCTGGCGACTAGGTCATGAAAAGGGCACCGGGTCCTATTGTAAATTATCACTTACTGGACTTAAAAAGAACGAATTATACTTGATACCACCAGTACTGATTGTTGTTTGTTGTTTACCACATTTCATATTTGCCCATTTAATGTATCACTGTATTGAATTATCACATCTTGGCTATCTTCATTTACATGTCACTCTGAATTTATTTATTTTTATTCCACAGGCTTTAACATTTTTTATTTATATACTACCATCAACAGTTTATATGGATTCTATGCAGAAAACAACTGGAGGACGATTGATAAAGTGTCTGTTTGCTGTTAAACAAGAATCCAAAAAGCAAGAAAAAACAAAAATTGAATTAAATGATATATGATGCAGACGCTGTATTTAGACTGTTAAAATCGACTCTGAAGTTTATTTAGTTCTTCGTTTTTTTGCTATCATCATCATGCACTTGGGATATTTTCCCTTGATGCACAATTTATGGCACTCAATAAAGAGCCGTGACTGTAATAAAACCATTGATGTGTTCATACTCTCATCCACGCCGTGAAAAAATATTTGATATAAAAAATAATCGAACATATAATGTTTTATTCTTTGCATAGTTTATATACTTTTTCAAAAGTAAACAATATACGGTTTATATTACAATCGATGTTAAAAAGGAACATGATGGAAGACAAAATCAATTTGGAATTGAATCACATGAATGAGGATCTTCTGAGCGAAAACTTATAAAATCACATAAAAGTCCTCGACGACAATTATGATCACATTGAGCACCGTTTGCATAGGATTTTGTATAATATTGATATACTAAGCCCATCAATGGACCATCAATATCGTTCTTTAGTCTTTCAATTAGCTCGTGCCAATCGTTTGGAAACAAATTTTCCATTTGATATGCGTCTCGAGCAACATATTCATCCATGAAAATTGTTTGATTGTACATATTTGTTGCTGTCAAATTCATAATAACGGTACGATGATCCAGTACCCAATAGGAACTTCCTGGATAATAACCATCCATTTTATAAACACGATAACCAGGATTGAGGTAAGAAAACGTTGTCAACGATGGTGTTATATATCCCTAAAGGCAAAAAAATTGAGAATTTTTCAAAAATGAAATCAAGATATATGAAAATACTGAACCATTGAAATGGGTCGTTGAAGGTCGACTTCATCATAATTAATTACTATTTCATCATTATGTGTATGTCCATAAAATTGGCCAGCAATTGTATTTTCATATCTAAAATGACCATGAAACATGAATTGCAGAACTTGTTTTTTTAATTTACATTTTTACCGATTCACAATTTTATTAAAATTCCAACTAAACGATGCTAAACATTGTTTTGGCGCAATATGACCAATTATATGAACTTTTTCTCCATTGTCTTCGGCATATTGTAGCCAGTCTATCATCTGTCAACATAAGATATTCTATTATTTTCTTTCTCTTTCTTCTATCGAATGAAATTTACCCATTGAAGTTGACCAAGTGGATCAGTTGAATTAATAAATAACCAAAAATTTTCCGCCGAACAATAATTCATATTCAATGATATTAAACGTAGACCAGGTCGTATAACTGTTGTATAAAAACCACCGCGTTCAATGCTTTCACGTGTATTAGGTGGTAAACCGAGTTTTATCCAACTCTCTGCTAATACTTCGTATAACCATGATATATTATCCGAGCGAACATTCGGCGTAGGAAATAAATTACATGGAGCTGAGCAATAGAAAAACAATCGAATCAATCTAATTTAATTTTTTAATTTTAAATAAAACTCCACCTGCTTCATGATTACCAACTGCTGAGTAAAATGTTTTATTCGGAAATGTCTTAGCTAATAATTGATTGATCTTATTCAGTGAATAGAGTTGTTGTGTACGTGACTGATTCCAAACATTGTGAGGTGGAAGATCACCGGTATAATAAATAAAATCAACCTGTATAAAACTTTATGTTTCTTTTTTGATTTCGACACACATTTACTATTACTTTTTCTAATGCCGCAGCGTATTGAAGTATCTTTTCTGCTGTCCAATAAGGAATATCACAGCTATGTAAATCACCCCTAAATAAACAATAGACATTCTAAAGCACAATTCTTTGCTTGCTCTAGCTGCATGCATCAAGCACGAGGCAAGTTTTTGATTGACTATGAAGTTTTAAACGAAAATAAGTAGTAATTGTTTTATATCGAGTTTCTCTATATTGTGTCGTTTTGCTATTCGATAATGACTATAAAATACTTTGTATATTTTCCTGAAAATCAAATAATTTTAATCATCGCTTTCCACAGAGGCACGGCACTTTCGTCCTCACGCGATGCCATATGTGACTGCATCGTACGTAAGCAAATCGAAGGTTGTAGAGATTAAATTGGAAATCTTTTCCCTGTCAAACATGCAACTAACTCTCGTTTGCTTCTTTTAGACTAGACATAAGAAAATCTCTAGTCATTACGTGAACTGAAATTTAAAAACAAGTAAAGTTTCTTACCAAAATCCAGCACCTGCACGACCGGGAGCTAAAACAAACGAACATAAAACCAAAGTCATTAGATCATTTCTATATACTTACCAGGTTCACCTTCACGACAACATAAAGGTTGTGTACACTCAGTTTGTGATCCAGGTGTATAAGAAAAATCAATATGAATATCAGATAAATGTAAAACAGTGAATGTAGGCGAACCAGACTAAAATGAGAGACATAAAGCGCCTAATAGTTTTTGTTTTGTTTAAATTTTTTTACACTAGATTTAATAACTCTATATTCTTCATACTATTAATATGACTTTATCTGGTCAAGTTCGTTGTTTTTCTTACATTTTAAAATATGTATCTCATATAGAAACCATCAATAGTTGA
The DNA here is from genome assembly GCA_905331475.1 of Rotaria socialis. NCBI lineage: Eukaryota > Metazoa > Rotifera > Eurotatoria > Philodinida > Philodinidae > Rotaria > Rotaria socialis. The sequence continues at coordinate 32,828 of CAJNYU010001170.1, forward strand.
TGTACAGCAATGTTCATCTCATGTGTTCAAAAATGAAAATACGAATAAAATCAACATGAAATCATCGAATCAATTTAAAATAAACATATTTGATAAATTTCAATTTTGTCAACAATTCTTAAAATTTCAATCAACGAAAAAAATAATTAAACGCTGGCAACCAAAATTAACATCGCAAGAAAAATTTCTCTTTGATCAAGAAGAAATTTTATCTGCATATCAACATATTATTGCTAACTCGTGCGGAAAATCTGGTCATCGACAGCAAGTACTAAATTACGATTTTCCATTTGAATTATTTTATTTTCATAGATTATAATTTTTCTAGAATTCTCTTCTACCTATTCATCGATTTTGTCGTGAAGGAATTTATCCCAAAACATCAATTCAACGTCAACAAATCGCCGACGATCAAATACCATGGACAATCAATTTACCAAAGTTGTATCTTCCAGAATCATCGAAATTTTAAATTTTATTTTCTTTAAGCTACAATCCACCGCATTATACAAATTCTTCGCTGCCGAATACCACAAATGAAATAGATCCAGAAGTCATTTCATCGAGATTTATGTGGAACACTTTCGATACAAATTATAACATCGATCGACGTACAGCAAATCCTGTTGGTTCTTATGTCATTGATACGAAAGGTTATCCGTTGAATCCTCTTGGTCGCACAGGTTTATGTGGACGAGGAGAATTAAAACGTTGGGCAGTTAATTATCAAACTCATCTTGTTATTATGTGTAGTACGAATGAAATCAAATCGGGAAAAGAAATATTTCAATATATAATGAAAAAAACAAAAAATGATGATTATTATCGTTTGCCATCGACATCAACAACAGGAGCTAATATGAGCGCAATTGAAAAAACGCTCAAACCATTTCTTTTGAATATCTATCAAGCATGGAATAACTTAGATAGTAATAGAAATGAAATGAAAATCAACGAAATTATCGAACACTTAACATTTGTTAGTACTGCTTATGTCGGTAAGATTTATCTAACTGCTATTGAAGAGAAGTGACCGTGTAAATGACAGTTTCCGCTCCATTAACATTTTCATCAACATAAAATATATAGGTTTTTAATTAACGAGGTGTCACAACATCTCCGTTTGTATAAATACAATTGTTTTCTATTCCTATGATATGTTATTCGATACTTCTAATTTCCTTCTAATTAGATGATCGAAAAAATACGGACAATGCTTGGCTTGAAACTTCAATTTGTTGTTATATTCAAACTGATCTTAACAAAAATATCTCATCGAATCCAGCTATTGATCTTAACAGACTTTTTCCTGTTCTATCATCAAACGAAAAAACATCTTATACATGGCATCAGATTGCACGAACAAGTAAAGTACTTGAAAGTGAACGTGATGTCATAAGACTTATCGCTAAACGATACAATGCCTATTGGTAATTTACTTGTGGTGGTTGTGGTGGTTGCGATGGTGGCTTTGGTTTGTCATGAGGAAATGTAACATTCCATGTTATAATTGGATAGTCAAATTGTTTATAACAATTAAATGCTAATGCACACAGTTGTTTGTTATTATAATTCGATAGCGATATAACTTCTATTACTGCATCCTTTTTGTTTTAAATAAAATAATTTTGTTTTAAGAAAAAAGTTTTATTTTCTAGATCTAATTTACTTTATATTCGTGAACAGCACCAATACAGACGTTTACATCAATTAATTTAAATTCTCTGCAAAATCCATTAACGACATTCTCTGCATGAGTAGTTTGATTTGCTTCAATAAGCAGTCGCACCTAAATAAGTCATAGGAAATGTGTTTACTGAGATCAAATTTTAATTCTTACCACTGGTACAACTAAATCGCAAAATTCACAATAAGCTTTATTATATCGATGTCTGAGCGACCAACGGATTCGTTTAAAATTTGTTGAATGCTCAAAACTATGACGATAATTTGCAAGTTTTATAAAACTTTCTTGATTATGATCATATGAAAGATTGCCAACCATTGATTCGACATTATCTATTGAATTTATTGATCGAGCATCAATTATTATTATGTATAGAGTAGAAAAATAAATTAAAGCACATAGATAACCAAAAGTCGACGACATATTTGAAGTACTAATATAGAAAAGAAAGATCTGAATAATAAGCATCTTATATTGTTTACTGATATTAGAGTCAAATGTTTTTTTTTTATTATTTTAATAAGCTACAAGCGCACATAGAAATTACTTTATCACAAGGCAAAGAGAGAGAAAAAAGTTTGTTTATTAAATAAAAATAATATCACAATAAATCCAATTGTCGAGCGACGGTTTTATGAATTGGAAAAGTTTCTCCATGATGACAAAGATCTGTTGGATCGTCAAGATGAAGACCCTAAATATAAAATAAAATCTTGTCAGATAAACATTTGGACTATTCGACAGACATTGTTGCTATAGAAGTAAAGACTGTATTTAAATCATTGGGAATACTAAACCGATATGACTGAATTCTGATCAAATTGACTTGAAATTTACGAATTGTTTGAGAGTTATGACTCATCTTCGCTCACGTGTCTTTATACGGAGTGAAACTTACAAAAGTAAATGCACCACCATAACTATTTGCTTTAACAAATAAAGCTTTTTCTGCTGCTGCTCTTACATCGCCAACATTAGTCCATTGGTCATTATAATAGGTATAGTTAACTTTAGCTTCATCATCCCAATTTGATCCAGCAGTTTTAACCAATAGACAATATTCAATAAACGTCATCCATCCACCACCATAACCAATACCAACGACTGGTGCTGCAAAATCATGAATATTTGAATCATTCAATTGAAATGTATGACCAAGTCCTTCGAGTCCAATCAGAATTTTATTTCTCGGAACACCTTGTTCAACTAGATATGCAGCACTCCATTCAGTATTATATTGTCGAGCTTCATCGGTCTCAATACTTTTTGGATATAATGGCGAACTATAACCTGTTTGTTTATCATAGATACCTGAAGTCAAATTAAAAGAATTCTTTTTTCAATTTTGGAAAAGAAGATCTTACTATGATAATCATAAGTCATCAAATGAATTAGATCGAGTGATTCACCCAATCGTCCGATTTCATAACAATCATCAATGGTATTTTTTCCGGCACCAACAGCCGTCGTTAAAAGAAATTCATTTCCAAATATTTTACGTACACCAAGACGAAGTTCTTCAATAAATTGACTAAACAATGATTTATATGCACCACATGGATATTCCCAATCAAAATCGAGACCATCAAGATCCTATTGAAATTTATTTTCGTGTATAATAAAAAAACAAAATTTCTTAATTACTTGAGATTTAGCAAAATCTATAAGCGATGTAATGAATTTCGAGCGTGATTCTGAATCTTTCATAGCTGTTTTCCATTCGTCATCGTCACCAACAAGTGAGGGAATGATTTTTAATTTATTTGAATCACGTGTACGATAATCTCGCATACTCTGGAGAGCATTCAAACCATTGTATGGACGTTGAATAATGTTTACATTGAGATTCTTAACATTAATCGCACCAATAAGTAATACATGCGTGCAAACGCCAATAGGCAATTGCTCTGGTAAGACTAATGGCTGACTATAATCATAATAACATCCAAATAGATATGATTGTACAACTGGAAAGAGAACGATTAGGAGCCATCTCATCATATTCTGTTACTTTCTAGTCGAGCTAACATACAATGACTCATTCCAGACAGCTGACAACTGATTTGATTGGTTTCTTCTCCCACCATAATAGAACATAGTTGCCCTCGAAATAAGAGCAATCCAACAAATTCAACAAAATAATATAAAAACTATGGATTATTTTCAGGAAATTTTTTATTAATCTTCTCAATGAAAATAGTTAATAATGATTGGTTAGAAATAAATTGAATCAAAATGAATCGGTTGATCGATCGATAGAATATATAGAGATGATAGATAGAATGCACATCAATGAATGATGTGATAGAAAACAAATAAAAGACTGAGTTAGTCTTTATTCGATTCCTGATCTTCGTGCAATTATGTCGATAAGTATAACTGAAAAAGAAATTTTATACGATAATCCATGTGCACCAATTGTCAAATTTTCGGATTCAATTAATCTTGATGACGATGATGATGATGAAGAAGATATGACTGATGATCAGACATCGTCAAATATTAATCATGATAATTTATTAGATACTTCTCTCGGTTAGTAAAGCAAAAAAAGAACAGACATTTTCTCATTAACAATTGGAATATATATCTATGTCATTTTTTACTCTAAATAGAACATTCATTCAAAGCAATTTCACTTGAAGATCTCATTAAATCATTTGATGATACAATTCCTACGTGTTTTCCCGATCAAGAAGACATCGAACCTAGTGTAACAATAGAATCAGATCTTCTTACCAGATCAAAGTAAGTTGTTCGATTTTGCAATTTTATAAGAATATGTTTTTAATAGTACATGGTCATATTTAATTGAAAATCTTCGTACATCTTTACGTAATGATTTAAAATTACCACACATAAGACAAAATTGTCAATCGGTTATGAATAGTATTAATGAAAGAAATCTTCAGGAAGATGAATTTATATCAATTGATGATTTAAATGAAGACGAAGAAGAAGAATTACGTGAACATTTAGATATGCATTCAATTATTGTTTCATCTAGTCGTGAACCATTTGTTACTGCTGAACAAGTTATTAGTGAAATCGATTTCATGTTACAAGATATGACACCAGATTCAGGTTATTGTGATGATTTAGATTCATCTTGTATGAAAAATAAAGAATTCTTTTTAAAAACTCAATCAATTAATTCATTAAATCAATTATATGATGAATTAAATGCATCGATTGAAAGTTTATCAAGTATACTTATACAGGAATTAGCGATGAGAGAAGAACTTGATTATGAAAAAGAAACGAAGAATACATTTATTTCACTTGTACTCAATATTCAAGTAATGAAAAGAAATTTCGATAGAAAGAAATTTTTATTTTTGGTTCTAGAATAAACGCCGACCTTATCAGAATGATAAACGTCAAAAACATCGTTCTTTATTTGGCAATAACAATTATGTTGAACCGGGAACGGTAAATTTTATTTTTCTTTCTAATCGGAAGACGTTAATTTATTAATACACACAGTAGATGCGGTTGCTGTGAATGTATGAGATTAGTGCTAGCTGTGTGCATTGGGAATTCTTTCCCTATGAGAGATGAAATGCGCCATATGAATATTTATTATATCTATGAACTGCTAAACAAACTCTTTCTTTTTTTTCTTTTCTTTTTCTATACACTTACTGTCTAGCGTTATTGTTAATTAGATAAGGGCTAGACAGAAGAAAGAAAAGAAAAGAAATTATGGTTGATTGAAAGGAGTGTTTTAATTATCACACAATTCTGCCTCATCGGAAATAAAAATAGACAAAAATTAAATAAGGATGATGAAGTTTTATCTTCATTGGCTCGAATCTGCAGAAAAAAGGATACTACTGAAAACAAATTCGCATTAAATAATAACACTATCTGTCAATGTCGACCTAAGAACTTTGAAAGATTCTATTAGCAGTTCGAGACAAAAAAAGACTGAATAATGATATAATAAGAGATGACATACATATGAAAATATGCTGAAATATCCATGAGGTTTCTTTTTATCACTCGGATACAATCATTGGTAATGTCTGATAGAAAAAATTTTCATAATATCTATTTTATTAGAGGGTAACAAGATTGTTATTTGATTGGAAAACAAATCTTTAAAGATAACAATTAATCTTATTTTGGATAAAACAAAAAAAAAGGAATTTACGCTTGACTTAATAAAACCATTAAGAAAAACATATGAAACAGATCGTGTTCTCAAGGATACTTCTAAATTTAGATGATATTTATCTTATAATCCAATTAAAAATTCTAATCTTATTTCCCTCTCTAGTATTTAACAACAATAATACCATTCGATCGTGATCATCCAGGTTATTTATCAGTTGAACATTTAGAAAATTTAAATAAAAGTTTGTTATTTAAAATATGCTTCTTAATTTTATATGTTAAATATATTTTTTAGTTCTCCATGCTATTGATGAAGATAGTGGCCAAGTAACAGAATTATTAACCAATTATATTCTCAAAGTTTTATGTCCTCATTAAAAGTCTTCCTTTTCTTTTTCTTCTAGTCATAATATTTTTTTCTGTCAATGCTTCTGTATTTAAAATTGTTTCTTTCTCTTTTGTTTCTGTCTGCTTAGTGTTTGTGTATGACGCGACTGAGATTTATCGACCAGCTTGCATTTAAAATCAAACATTTTGTTTTGATATACATAATCTAATCGTATATTTGATTGGACTGATAAATGAATCTTTATTGTATTTAAAGCATACTATTATTAAACTTATATTATTGTCTGTTTAACTTAATCTAAAAAAATACAACAAAAAAAAATATATTTTAACTTGTAGAAAATTAAGAGAATGATTCTACTTCGTTCAATTCTTTGTCCAACATGGCGACGTATCGGATATACTTTAGTAAAACCGATTGTTCGAACGGAAACATCAAAATCTGTTTTCTCAAATATTCAAAAATCTCTTTCAAAAAATTTACTTATTTTTGAATATAAAGATCGAATATTACCAGTATTAGGTGTAGTTGGTTTCATGCAATTTATTATCTTTGATGTTGTTGCTTATTGGAGTTTTCATTTATTTGGAACTGTTACAGCTAAACAAGAAAATTTAACATCAAGTTCAACATTCATCGATCGAGCGGCAACTATTGTGCCTACAAATAGATTTCGATATACAACAAATATTGTTATTGTCTTAGTTAGTAAGTTTATTCAGTAGTAGAAGTCTATTGATAGTAGGAAGTAAAATATGTTTTTGTCTTCTCTTTTCTTCATGGGCCAATAGATAACCATGGGCTTGAGATGTTAACATATAGCATAGATACAAATGTGACTTTGTATATAACGATAAGAGTCTACAAAAATAGAATATTGCTAAATGGTATAGAACCTCATTCATTCTAAAAGTATAACTGGCGGTTTAGATAGTTATTCGTGGGCGCCAGGACAATAATGGCTAAATCGAGACATCAACTTATAGCGAACTATGAAAAAAGCGTTAGTTGCAATGATTAATATTCATATAGTTTGGTTCTGCTTAGACAGATCTATGGGATAGGAGAAGAAAAAGAAAATTTGTACTTATTGTCATTTTAGGTGGAGCTATATTTGGTGCTTGCGTAGTCTATCCAGCTCGATGTATACGTCGTCTTTATTTACTCAAGGATGGGTCGTCTATTGGCATTGTTACTTATGCATTATGGCCTAGTGCACGAAAATTTACGGTTCCATTAGAACAAATATCTTCGCAAACAGGTCTCGAAGGTTCAGGCATTTTTCATAAAATCAATATTCGAAACCGATGGCTTTCACATTTAATTAATAAACGTGAAGGAAAATTTTATAATAAAACTATATATGAAACTGTGATTGCTTTGAAGCGTTTTTAACCTAGTTGTTATTTACATTGACTTTTTTTGCTGTTTTTTTTCTATGAAATAAATACGTCCGATTTAGGACATTATCTAAAATCTTCTGGCTAACCTAATGGACATATCCGATTAATAAATAAACATATATTCATTTGTATGATAAGATAGTGAGAGAAAAATATGCATATATAGTATTACAACAACAAAACGAAACTTCAGCACTCAGGATCTTAGAAGTATGTAGGGCAAGATTACGACCACCGTATCGGGTTTTTAGGTGTATGCTTTTTTATTGTGAGTTCTGTGGCTAAAAGAGACATGGAATATCCCCATCCCGTCTGTCACGCCCTCATTCTTATCTCTCGAAACCAACGATTGAGACCGAGTCTATAGTCCACGAACGATGAATCGAGAGGAGACAACAAAAAAGAACCTTGTCTATATTATCTGATCTTCATCAGATGCCAATCTGTCATTGATGAAGAAAAAATATCTTTTTGTCAGATTATCAAAGCAGTTTGTTTTTATCAAGCCACTGATTTAACTATTATTATGGACTACAATAAATCATAACTAGTTTCTTGTTGTCTGTTTGCTTCGTCATTCAGACGCCTCTTATTCTCGAATTTGTCATATTATGCTAATTTTGTTTTTTGCCATTTCATAGTTAACAATAGAAAAAAACAGAAAAGAAATTCCTTTTGATAAACACAAGATAATGTTACACATTCCATTGATTTGTGCGTTTCATTGTTGAAATTCATGATATAATTATGCATAATTGAAAATAGGTAATCAAATATAAACATAATTCGATGACATGCATATTTGTTTTTGTTGTTTTTAGAGCAACATTCTCGTGTTTCGAATGATCGATTACCTAATAAGTACAGCTACCATTTGTACATAGAATTCATGTAGTCTGTCAACGACAGTACCACATAAAGAAAGAAAAAAAAAGCTGAAAGATTAATTCCATAAGATCGACGTACGATGACATCCGTGCAGCTTGGCATATAAAAAAAAACTTCAGATAATCAAGAAATACATAAAATGTAGGTATATTTGTCTCTTGAGTGCCGTATAGAAAGAAAAAAAAACACATAAGTCAATATTTTTGTTTTGTTTTTTATTATTGATATTGAGAAGTTGTATACTTATTCTAACGGTCGTGATCTTTACTGTTGTTTCTCTCTCTCTCTCTCGTTTTCTCGATAGATTGACACACAAACTAGCCTTTCCCTTCTTCGTCTACTTCGAGAAAACTTCTTTTGTTCGCCATCATCATCATCATCATTATCATTGTCTTGATTGTCTTAGCTGTAATATAGTCAATATAAATAGCATCGAAAGAATCGCCGCGTATGAAATTGTTGTTTGTTATTTTCTAGTTTTTCTTTCCATTTTTATTGTGTCTATAAACGACATTTTCCATCCATTGAGGATATTGTCATATTGTCTTTATCGGCGCCTATAGATGAAGAGAACATTGTGTGCGCAACCATATTTTCTTCTTATACTAATACGATTATCAGCATCAGTCGTACACGCCCACATCTTTTTGGAATATGTGTGTATGTGTGTGGCAAGAAAACACTCAGCATACGACACGTATATTTGTACATAGTGCTCTTATCGGAAGCGTCTTACATTTCGGTTTTGTCTTGTCTAGAAACCAAATGACTAAACAGCAATTCCTTTGTTCTATTAAGATGTTTTTTTCATCAGTCAAACGACCTTTTTCAACAAGGTTTGTTAATTATCCCTACATATATATAAATCTGTATAGATAGATAAATAGATATATTTGTATAGTAGAAACGTGAATTGCATAAAGATTGAGATCGAGCGTATAAATGAAGCTTTAGATAAACAAAAAAGACAGAAGGTTCTTATATATTTTATTAAATAGTTTCTAATGATTGATAGATATGTATATTGATATTGGTCATCATCATATCAATTACAGCTATTCTCTTCATTGTATTCTTGTATGTCCAGGGACAATTAGCATTATTTCTTCTCCTTCGTTATGGTAGTTGGCGATCATATTGGACGGCTTATCTTAATGCATTTACTTATCTTTTTAGCTCGTTTTCTGTCCATATAGAATGATTGCAATATCCTTTCATGTCTTATGTCTCTCATTTTCTTGTTGTTAGCAATAGACGTGATGCTGATTTGACTCTTTTTCTGTCTGTGATTCTCTCTTTCTCTCTCTCTCTCTCTCTCTCTCTGTATGCCTTAGTTGTTGTTGTTTTGATCTTGTCAATTGTCTTTTTATAGTTGTTCTCTTCATTTTTAGGGGAGACCTTTCGTTTCTTTCTTTCCTTGTGCCTTTTTTCGACATCATGCCGATACTAAGATGCATATATTTTAGTTGTCTACCGCTGCCTTACAATTATCCATCAATAGTTAACATTTTGGTGCTATTTTTTCTAGAAGAGCAAGCAATGCATAGGGAAAACGAACAGGGCGCGCACACATACACACCAGACTATGCAATGGATACGTTGTACAGAAGAAAAAGAACAGATAGAAAAGAACTTTTGTCATCATGTATTGCTCTTTTACTTAATATTAGATTGTACCATTAGTACATCATTCCTCTTTTTTTTCTACTTCTTCCTCTTCTTCTTCTTCCTCCTTCTCTCCTCTAGCGTAAATAGGAAATACTAGATGATCAACACCGATTTGTACAAATACAGGAAAGGACATATTTTATACCACACACAATAGTACATGATTTTCTTCTTTTTGCTCCTTTTTTCTTCTCTCTTGCGTTTTTGCTTGTCGTCGATCATCTATAATCTTTTTTATGATTATTTCTTTGATACTTTTTTCTACACATAGACATAGACATAACTGAAAATGGATGGATAATATTGTATCTCTTTATTTTTTATTGTTAAAATAGATAAATAGCTAGTAAATCGATTGATTGACGAAAAACAAATGGCAGCAAGCGCGCCACGGTTTACTAAACCGCCAGCTATTCGACAATCACCCGATGATCCCACACGTCTCTATTTCGAATGTCAAGTTCAAGGAACGCCGAAGCCTGATGTAACCTGGTTTCAAAACGAAAATTTAATTTCAGCAACATCAACAAAGTATAAACAAACACTTACAGCTTCAACAGGAAATAATTATGATGTTGTACTTGAAATTTCTGATCTTGGCGCAAACGATGCTGGAACATATAAAATTTTGGTTAAAAATAAAGCCGGAGAAGTCACAGCAAATGTAAATCTTAATTTTTCGAACGAAGACGAATCTTCGACAACAAGCGGAAAGTAAATTATAAACATTTTTCTTTGTTTTGCTTTTGAAAACGACGACCATACAGATTTCATTTAACAATTGAATGCTAATTTTGTTTTAGCAGTTCGGCAGATGGTACAGCACCAACATTTATTCAAAGGCCCATCATTAAACAAGAAAATGATGGTAAACGTTTAATATTTGAATGCAAAATCGCTGCCGATCCTAAACCAGATTTATTTTGGTCACGTGACGATGTTCCAATACAAGATTCAGGCCGCTATCTATTATATTGCGATCCATTACCAAACAATTCATATGTAGCTTGCCTTGAAATCGATGATGTCAATGCAACCGATGCTGGAAAATATAAAATTTCAGCGAAAAATAAATTAGGCGAAAGCAATGCGCATATTCAATTAAATCTTGATAGTAAGTGTTCGAGTGTTTGTCGCATAGAATTTCGACATGAGTTTTTCAAACTAATTGTGTAGATCAAAATCAAGGTGCAGGTGGTAGTGGTGGTGGTGGTGGTGGTCGACCCTCATTTACACAAGCGCCGACAGTACGAATGTTTGAAGAATCCATACTTTTGGAAGGCGTGTGCACAGCTGATCCAGTACCGAGTTTTACATGGACACTTGATGGAAAAGCAATTAATGCCGGAACTAAATATAGACAAGGAATCTTATCCGAAGGCACTATACATCGAATCTTTCTTGAAATAGCTCAAATAACTAAGAAAGATTCTGGTGTCTATAAACTTACGGCTAAAAATGTTAAAGGTGATGGTTCAGCTACTATTCAATTGAATATTGAAGGAATCGATTACAAGTAAATGAAAAGATATATATAGTTCTGGATTTTTTTTGCATATTAATAATTGCCTTTTTAGAATGCCAGATGGCCTTGCACCATCATTTCTTAGTAAGCCATCAATTAAACAAGATGCTAAAACAGTGACGGTCCAATTCGACATTAGCGCTGATCCGACTCCATCATTATATTGGTCGAAAGATGGAAAAGATTTACTTAATGTTGATAAAATTATTTCACGAATTGTTCAAGCAGGGCCAAATAAATATACTGTTTCTCTAGATATTAAGGTTTGATCATGTTTAGTTTGTCGCGTTTTCTAATTCAATTAAACTCTTTTGTATTCCTATAGAATTTAGTTGCATCGGATGCTGGCGCTTATAAATGTACTTTATCCAATGAACTTGGTACAGCTGTAGCCATTATTTCTATGAAAGTAGCTGGTTCGTATTGTCACTCAATAGTTTTTGTTTTTATATAGAAAGTTTTCTTTTTTTTTGTTTCGTTGAAATAGCCGAGAAAGCCAGTCTAGATCAAGTAGATCGAATAGCACCAGCATTTGAAAAACCAAAAATAACACAAGATGCAAAACAAAAATCAATTAAAATCGAATGCCGTTGTAAAGGAAAACCAGAACCAAAATTTACATGGAAAAAAGGGAAAACTGAACTCAAAGACACACCTAATAAATATAAAATTACTAAAACAAAAGAAGCTAATGATACATACGTATTCGTTCTTGAAATCTTAGTGAGTGACTATCGCATCTTTTTTTCTTTGGCAAATGAATAGATTAATTTCATGTTTAGAATGTTACTCCAACTGACTCTGGTATTTATAAAATCGTAGCTAAAAACGATGGTGGTGATTCTCAAGCATTAGTTAATTTAACTGTCGGTGATGATTATGAACAGCCGTAAGATCATGATTGTTAACAATAGATATTCGAAAATATTCTTTTGACTTTCGTTCTATAGGAAAGATGAAGAAGAGCAGAAACCTAAAGCAAAAGCAGCCGATGGCAATAAGATGAGCGCACCCGTATTTACTGACAAACCAAAGGATATTGTATGTATCAAGTTACATTTAACAGCTTGAACCTATTTTATGACTATGATTTATAGGTTGCTACTGACGGTGATAAAGTACTTGTTCAATTAAAAGTAGCTGGTACGCCGACACCTGAAATTACATGGTTTTTCAATAAAAAAGAAATTAAACCATCAGCTGTAAGTATCTGAGTAATTTACGAAATAGAATGCGTGACACGTAACTACGATTGTTTTGGCAAGAAAATTTCTTCGAGTGGCAAAATGTTCTTCCCGCGATATTTCACGAACCAATGAGATTCTTGTAGATGTTTTGTTTTCTCAGGCGATACGATGATGACTGATGAATCGATAATAGAAAACCCCTGATGATGTAGCATTGCTTGTAAACAGTATTTTCTATTCCATCAAATAACAGTAAAGACTGTTTTACTATTGTACGCGTAAACATGTTGTTTGTCATGCCGTATATAAAATAACTCATCTAAACTTTGATCGGTGAACACAATATGATGTTCTGCGCTTAAAATAGTAAAGAAAACCTTCGGCTGAAATTGTATTTGCTCTATAGGCGAAGAACTTTTCTCTGTCTATTCTACGAGAGATTAGGTTTCTTTTGTGGCTATGAAAAGGAAAGACATTCGATTGTTCTCATTGACCAGGCGTTTCGAAGAAGATCACTTTTATATAGCGCGAACAATACCATGACTTTTTCTTTCGTGCAATAGCAGTATAAAATCTTGCTTATATTGAACTACTTGAAGTAAAAGGTCAAAATTGAAAAATAAAACAGCTTATTTCATAGCAATAGACTTTATAAAGTATCGGAAACAACGTACGAAACGCAATCTGCCATTTTCGAAAGATTCTATAGAGTAAACACAGCTACTCTCAACAAAGTTTATGTACAAGCCTATTTTGTTATGTTTAGAAAATAACGTATTTGTCATAGATTAAGAAAATATCCTTTTGTTTACTTGTCTATGTGTAATATAATTGAACTTGGTACTGATAATATTGACTATTATGATTAGTTCGAATTATCAATGTATATTATTCAAGTGAAAATCAAGATTGATCTGATGTGTGTTGAGGGAATTACCGAAAGAAAAACAGTAGACATTCGATGACTCAATTGGTTCTAGGCGATTGTAAAGTCACAGAGCCAGTTGTTTCCCTCTGTAAGAAAAACAGTAGACATTCGATGACTCAATTGATTCCAGGTGACTGTAAAGCCACAGAGCCAACTGTTTCCTTCCGTAACACAATAAATCATTTGTGTGTTGTTAGTCGGACAGTTAAAGAAGGATAAAAATATGTTCGAGCTATCACATATACGTATATATGTCTATCATTTTCGAGGAATAATTTGTCTTATTTTGTGTCAAAGGACTACGTGCAAGACTATGATGGTGTAACAGCTAAATTGACAATACCTGACGGTTACGTTGATGATAGTGGTGATTGGATGTGTGAAGCATGGAATGAAGCCGGTGAAGCAACTCAAAATGTTCGTGTATCTATTAAAGGTTAGACATCAATAGATCTTTTTATTTTCAAACAAACAGAGAAAAGCCAACATTTTTTTATTTAATTAGAAAAACGTGGTAAAGCAAAACGTGTTAGAAAGCCAGCACCAAAAACCGCACCTAAACCCGAAGAAGAATCAAGTAAAAAAGATCAACGAAAACAAGCACTTGAACAATCAAAGAAAGTTCCGGAAGCTGGTAAATTCTCCTAAATCATATCTGCTTCTATACATTCTCTTCTGCTTTTCTTTGTTTCACTTTTCTTATAGCACCCGTCATTGAAGCTCCACCTGTGATTGAAGCGCCAACAATCGCAGCGCCAACAATCGAAACACCAACAATTGGTAATACTGAAGATGAAGATCGTCGTGTGCCGGCGATTCAAAGTAAAATAAATTGAAAAAAGACATAAATAACTACAACTCTTAAATGTATAAATCATTTTCAAGCTAACGAATCTGGATACGAAGATGAAGGCCCTCGTCGTGCAAAAGAAAACGATAAACCTAAACGTGTATCACAAGCTAAACTCGATGTTATATCAGAAAATTTATCAAGTAAGTTTCTAAACGCATGTTTATTATAATCATGCATGATTACTCAGGTAAAGCAAAACCACGCGAACGTAAAATACGTGATCCACTTGAAACACATACAGAACCGCTTGCACCTATTTTTATCGAAAAACCAGAAAATACTAGTGCGAAAGAAGGTAAAAATAATTAGAATTAGTTTTCATCTAGCGTAGTGTAATATTTTATCTTATTAACATAATTAATAATAATCATATACAGGAAGTTCAACATTTGTGGAAGTTGTTATTGATGGAAATCCATTTCCTAAAGTAACTTGGTATAAAGAAAATGTTGAACTAGTTCAAGGTGTTAAGTTTAAATTCGAACTTAATCCAACAACAGGTATTGCTACACTATTTATTGCAAAATGTCGTCAAAAAGATGAAGCACCCTACGGTGTTACAATACAGAATGAACATGGTGAAGTTCATGCTGAATTTCATTTTTATATCAAAGGTATAGAAATATTAGAATAGACAAATTAATTAAATAAATACGTACTTATGAATATATATTTGTGTAGCGGCGAAAGACGATGCAGCAGATTTTCGTGATGTACTTAAACATCGTGACAAACAAAAGAGAAAAAAAGAAGAAGAAGAACGAGAAAAAATTAATTTAAAACGTATTAATAAATATAGAAAAATCATTAGTTAGATATAAATATAGATATATAAGTGTGAGTGTTTTCCTAGTTTGGATTGCATGTTTTCATTGATTGTTATATTTCATTCTTCTTTTTTTTTCAATTTTTTCTTCTAATTATTTTAGCTCCACAAATTCGTACTGATCAACCCGAAGAGGTAATGTATTGACGAATGATGGTTGAAAAAATATGAAGTTCTTAGCTAGATAGTTATAGAGAAGATCTAGTAATTTGTGGTGACTAGTATCAGATAAATGAGTGCATTCTTAATTCTTTAATTTTTTATTTTCTGTTGTTGTGCATATTTATATATATATCTCAGACGGGTGGTGATGAAAATGAACTTGGTTCACGTCGTTCGAGTGTGATGGACGATCGACGACCATCACTTCGTCGTGTTGATCAAGAAGGTCTACTTAAAGTTAGACGAGATTCCAAATCACGTCGACCATCGTTAGCTGATGTTATACCTGATTGGCCAGCTTTACATAAAGTTAAACGCGCAGAGAAGGTGAACAATAAATATAATAATGGAAATCACACATATTTATATCTATCAATATCAATATGTAAATTGCTTTGGAATGGCCACGGATCGATATTATTCATCTTCTACATTAATGCATGAACGTTTTCCGAATGTACGGCTTTGTTTTCTTTTTGCTTTTGTTTTTGTTGGATTTGATTAATGCATGAGCTTAATAACAATAGCATTGGAATTTAAAAATATGGAAATATCTAATTGATTTATGTGTGTTTACGTAAATAGGAAAAAGAAGCATTTATTGAACCATTACACGATATTAAATGTATAGAAGAAGATGGAGAAATTACATTTACATGTACATTTTGCAAACCAAGTACACGTTTACGATGGTAAGACTCATGTTTAGTCAAGTCGGAGATATCGATGATTTCTTTTTTACGAAGGCTTAAAAATAAAATGGAAATTTTTCATGGTTTAAAATATCATTTTGATACAAACGGTGCTAAGTAAGTAGAATATTTTTGATTTTCACAAGATCTAAATGCTTTGTTTTCTTATTTAGACAAACATTAACTATTTATAAATTACATCCCGATGATTCAGGAAAATATTTCTGTCGTGTTAATGATGTTGAAACATCCGCCTGGCTTGAAGTAACACGTAAGAAGTTTATTTAGTTTAAAACTACAAGTTTTTTTATTCTCGTTGTTTTTAGCTGCTAAACCATTATATGACTTTTATAAAGAATTACCAGCTAAAATGGAAGTATTTCGAACGAAACAAACTGCACTCGAATGTCACGTTAATGATCCTAATGCACCCGTTAAATGGTGTAAAAATGGAATTCCTATCGATGTAAGCTGATAAATCGACATGAATTATTCTCTTTCTATAGATGCAAAGAGAATCTAGACTTTCCATTGTATTTGCGCGCAGAAAGTCAATGGAAATTACTATCTACCAGAAAACACTAATTTACGTAGTTAAATGAGTCTTAATAGAGGAATAACGAGTGTCAAAAGTGACAGGCCGTCTACTGGAGAAGGACGGTTCATTCGCCTGTCGTTATCACACCCCTTCCAGCCCTTTAAAAGTACTACGAACTATACATTTGCTTGATAACCCGCTGATCTTTAGTTCAAGATAGACCATTGTTAATATGATTAACTATTTCAATCCTACGTCTTCATTTTCGTCGATGACGAAGAAAAGTATATTTCATAGACAGATACTTTCCATAGTTAAAATTTTATTTCCCAAACTTTCAACCATTAAGATAACTAATTTTAATGGTGTGCCGAATGAAACATTACCAAATGTTTGTCTACGAAATAGTGTAGTTAATCAGAAGTGTATATTTCACAACAAGGTTTTTTTCTTTTCAAAGCGTGAAGCTTTTAATACTAATAGTTCCTTGATTTTTCTATTGATAACAGGACAGACTTGAAGCCATTGATTCCGATAAATTTAATACCATCTCTACATTCCTACATATGCTCTATGCCATGCAAGATGTAGACATCCATATATGCTCCGGGCTATAATATTACATCATGCTTGTTATTTTATTCCTATGATAAGTTGAAAATAAATATACAAATAGGCGATTGGAAAAGACTAATCGAGTTCGCTCATTGTTATTGAGTCTACTTTAATGATGAGAGAGAAAACGAAGTGATCAAATGTCAACATGCCCCATTATCTATCTGAGACAAGCCATACAATGTAGCATCGCAAACCTCATGTGCTAATAGAAAAATCAATTTGTTTATCACAGATGTTAATTCATTAATCTTGTTACATGCGTCTGCTGAAAAAATGTTTATTACATGTCATCAGTTCTTCTGGACCCAAGGCAAACAGCATACGTGATAACTAGAACTCATCAAGCGTTTTAATAGCATGTACAAACGATGATGATAGAATAGAAAACGAGAATAAATTATCCACAAATGTTGTTTTCAACTCCAAAGTGTTTTTTGTCTCGAAAATAATTCTAACCGCTTAGCCAAATTATTCTGTGGTTAGAGTAATAGTTTAAGCATGAAAACTGGCAACAGAATGAAAAGACCATGACATTATACTGATGGTTTCGTTTTTTTTTCTTTCTGTAATTGATAACATATGGACGAGTATGGGATAGACAATTAACGCCAGATTAGTTTTTGAACTTTCACTTGATAGTTCTCTAATATTATGAGGCGACAAAAAAAATGATTTTGAGAATTCAGAATACAATGTTTTTGATTAACAATCTTATATTTATCTTGGTTATGTATACAATCAGAACGATTCGATTTAAAGAATATAAACAAAACAAAAACAAAAATTGTAACCCAACGCAGCCATGATAAACAAGAATGTTTGCTGATTCTTCTTTAGTCATCAATGTTGCAATTGTTTCATATAAAATAAATCTATATTTCGCTAAGTTTTAATACGAAAACTTGAGCTCGATCAAATTAATGACATATCATTAACTCAAATGATTTCTAAAACAGCTGCAAACATTTCAAAATATATACATTGAGCTTCTCGTGTGTAAATGGATGCCTTTATACTTTCATGAAAACTAACTTTTAAATAAAAACGTTCAATAGAGAAAAATCGTACCGAGATTATCCTGAAAATTTCAGACTTCATATCCATTGGTTTACATCACTGCTATAAAAAAAAGAAGTCATTATATTGATTAATAAGTGACAGAATTTCAAACTTGTAAAATATTATTTTTTATTTTCATGTTTAGCTTGAAAAAGATAAACGTATTAAATATAATCAAGATATGACGCGATGTATTTTTCGTATAACCAAAACCACTAAAGCCGATGAAGGTTAAAGAGTAAAGATTTAGTTTCCATTAAAATTAATCGTTATCCATTTAGGTGAATATTCATGTCAAATCGATGATGAACGAGGTATTAAAACGTCCTGCTATCTCTACGTTGAAGGTACTGATTATAAAATAGTATTGAAATAAAATCATCTGTTTATTTTTTTTCTTCCTGTGAAGAGCCTCAGTGGCGCTTTGAAACAAAATTACCTCCAGCAATGGAAGGTGATGAAAATGATAAAATTGAACTTGAATGTAGTGTGCAAGATGAAGATGCTGAATGCGAATGGTTCTTTGCTGGTGAAGTAAGTTTGATTAACAATATTTTCTTGTATAGAAAACAAAGTCGACATTTTTGTCTCTCATAGAAAATTGTACCGGCATCAAACCCTGATAAATATGAAATTATTTCATATGGCAAAGTTCGTAAATTAGTCGTTAAAAAATTACATCCAGTTGATGACAAAGGAAAATATGAATGTAAAACAGGTGTTATGGCAACACTTTGTGAAGTATCTATTAGACGTAAGATTTGTTATTTTGTTTTTGAAAATAAATGAATGTTGATCGTATCTAGCGGCACTTCGCATTGAAAAGGGATTGAAAGATGTCGATACAGTTGAAGAAGAAGATATTACATTTGAAGTTGTCTTATCTAAACCTGATTTACGAGGAAAATGGATGAAAGATGGAAAAATTGTTTATCCAGATCAAAGGTATTTGAACAAAAATTTCTATCGAAATCTTAAATAACGTTGCTTTTGTTGTAATTAGAAATATTATTACGAATGAAGGTACTACTTGGCGATGGAAACTAAAAAGTGTTGGCCTCAAAGATACTGGCGATATTTCATTTCAATGTGGTGATGTTAAAGATAGTTGCAAGATTGTTGTTAAAGAATGTATGTGAATTTTTAACAAAAAAAATTATTTTATGAAAATTCTTTAGGCGACAAACCACCACGAATTGATCTATCTCGTGTTCCGAAATCTGTCACCATTAAAGCAGGTCGACCACTTGATCTTGACATTGCTTATGATGCTTTTCCAGCACCCGCTATGTCGTGGTCAAAAGATGGAAAAATTGTTCAATCCGGCGAAGGTCCTCCATATCAAATAACAATGGATCCTAAGAAATGCAAATTAAATATGTAAGAAAATGTTTTGTTTGCAATTTTGTCTTTTCTAAATGTGCCTTTGTTTTTTTTAGTGAAAAGACAAAACGAGGTGATTCAGGCAAATATGAATTAACCTTGAGAAATGCAAAAGGCGAAATCAAAGTTCCAATCGATGTTACTATCGTTGGTAAGATTCAATTTTTTTGTACTAACACATATCGGATATTGTTATGAAAATATCAGCTGAATAACTAATAACTATATTTTATATTTTTAAGATCGTCCTGCTAAGCCCGAAGGCCCAATGAAAGTCTCTGATGTAACCAAAGAAACTTGTGTTGTATCTTGGAGACCTCCATTGGACAATGGTGGATGCCCAATAGAGAGATATGTAATTGAAAAACAAGATGTCGGTCGTGGTGGTTGGGCACCAGCTGGCGAAGTTAATGGTGAAACTACAACATTACGTGTAACTAAATTAGTGGCAGGAAAAGAATATCTATTCCGTGTACGTGCCGTTAATAAAGAAGGTGAAAGCGAACCATTGGACACTTCTGCTGCAACATTAGCAAGAAATCCATTTGATGAACCAACAGTTCCTGGTACACCGAACATTTTGGATTGGGATCAAAATCATGTTGATCTCGAATGGCAAGCGCCGGTAATTAAAATAATAGCAAGGAAAATTCTCAGTGACCAGTATCAGTTTCGAGTGTCCATTATAACTAAGAGTGCTTCCATTTCGATCATTTAAACTTCGAGAATATAGTTTGATAGTGAAAAATATCATAGACAGTATTATGATCAATTTCTTCTTCTGCTTGTTATCTCCCAGTTTCATATATTGAATTGTTAATGATTGTTACGAGCAGCTTTAGTGATTAAAAATCATTTTTATTCATATTAGGAAAGAGATGGTGGTGCAGCCATTGAAAAATACGTTATTGAACGTCGTGAGAAAGGACGTGATCAATGGCTAAAGGTATTGTTCTTATTTTGCATCATGAAAAATTTTAGCAAATGATGTTTGCTTTTTTTCTAAGGGTGCTGAAGTTGACGGTGTTCAAACAAAAGGTGCTTGTGGTGGCTTAAACGAAGGAAAAGAATATGAATTTCGTGTTGTTGCTGTCAACAAAGCTGGTCCATCTGAACCTAGTGAACCATCAAAAATACTCATTGCTAAACCACGTTTCTGTATGCAACTTTATCTCGTTTCCCTTATCTCAGAACTAATAACAGATTCGTCTTTTCTTTAGTGAAACCACGTATCAATAAAGTTAATCTTAAATCAATAACTATTAAACAAGGTCAAACAATAACATTAGAAGCTCCATATGCAGCCGAGCCATTGCCCACAATGACTTGGCAACGTGATACTACTGTATATGAAATTTCTGTTTTTTTTATGAAATTTTATTTTTAACACGAACTTTTCTTTCCCCGCTTACAGGAACTTCAACCAGATGATCGTACACAAATGACACAAATTGAAAAATTAGCTAAACTTGTTATTACAAAAGCTGTTCGAGCCGATACTGGCAAATACTTGATTCGTTTGGTGAACGATTCAGGAAGTGATACAGCTGATTGTGAAGTTATTGTACTCGGTCCACCATCGAAACCACGCGGTCCATTAGAAGTTAAAGGTGTTACTAAATCAAGTGTAACACTCTCTTGGTTACCACCTAAAGATAATGGTGGCAAAGAAATTACGTAAGAGAACATCGCAATTGAATTATCCATTAACTTTTTATGAATCCTTTTTATAGAAGTTATGTTGTTGAAAAACGTGATAAAAAGAGTGGTGACTGGGTGCGTTGCAATGATCCTATTAACGGTACAGAAATAACCGTATCAAAACTAAAAGAAGGACACGAATACGAATTTCGTGTTATGGCTGAAAATGCTAATGGTGTTTCTGAGCCATTGCTAATAGACAAACCTATTCTCGTTAAAAATCCATTTAGTAAGTTTTTTCATATTATTGTTGAGGTGTGTTTCTCTAAATCGTTTTATGTTTTGCAGCTGAACCCGGTCAACCAGGTACACCTACATGTGTATCACGTGATCGTGATCATATTGAACTTAAATGGACACCACCAAGAAATGACGGTGGTAATCCAGTTAAAGGTTATATTGTTGAACGTCGAGAAAAAGGTGGCAAACGAAAAGAATGGTCAAAGATCAATCGTGGTGATCTTCATAAAGTAAGTTAGCTACTTTCTTTGATTTTACTAGAAGCCCATCGAAAGACGAGCAGAAAAAAGTTAGTCTATAAGACTCATTGAATTATTCCGAAACAGAAATCTTTAGTAAAAGGCGAAAAATTTTCTTGTGTTTGTTCCGGAATCAGAGTTAACTTTACTGGAGCAATCACAAATGTTTATATTGGCCATGTTTGTACAAAATTTGTAGAGTTCATCGATTTCTCTTTTATTTTCTGTTGAAAATTTACGACATGTTTGTAAAATATATATTTTTGTTTTGTCTCCTCTCAGGATACGAACTTTCTCGA
Source organism: Rotaria socialis (assembly GCA_905331475.1). Classification (NCBI taxonomy): domain Eukaryota; kingdom Metazoa; phylum Rotifera; class Eurotatoria; order Philodinida; family Philodinidae; genus Rotaria; species Rotaria socialis. Next base: position 55,192 of record CAJNYU010001170.1, read on the forward strand.
TGACAATGTTACAGCCAATAAAGAATATGAATATCGTATATCAGCTGTTAATGAAGCTGGTCCAGGTGAACCAAGTGAATCATCTGGTAGCATTGCTGCTAAACCTGAAAAAGGTAAGAATTGAGCTTTCATTTCAATTCAATGTTCGTTTTGCTTCTAATTGGTAATAGAAAAACCATCGTTCGATTTAAGTTCATTATTTGGCCCACTTGGTAAAAAAGAAATACGTATCAAAGCTGGTGAACCATTGACTATTGATATACCAATAAGTGGATCACCTGCACCGGTAGTTACTTGGACAAAAGATGGCGAACCAGTTCAAGTTGCTCGAGATACACAACTTGATAATAATGATGTCCAGACTAAATTACATAAACCATCATCGAAACGACTCGATACTGGAAAATATAAAGTTCATTTGAAGAACGATTCTGGTGAAGATGAATGTGATATTGATGTTATTGTATTGGATCGACCTGGAGCACCTGAAGGCCCATTGGAAACAACTGAAACAACTAAAGATAGTGTTTCACTTCAATGGAAACCACCTAAAGATAATGGTGGTGGTGATATTACAGGTAGAATTATTTATATAGTTTTAAAATTTCTCGGCTGTTTCTTCTATTGCTTTGTTTTTACTTAGGTTATATTATTGAAAAATGTCCTGAAAATTCTGACAAATGGGAAAAAGTTCCTGGTACATTTACACAACCAAAAGGAACAATTAAAGATTTAGAAACAAATAAAAAGTTTAAATTTCGTGTGAAAGCTGAAAATATCTATGGCGTTGGTGAACCATTAGAAACAACATCAGTTATCACTGTTAAACCACCCTATGGTATGAAAACCAAAATAATATAGGATTTTTATTTTCTAATTAATTAATTAATTATTTATTTATTTATTTAGATGCTCCGGATGCACCTGAAACACCAGAAATCATTGAATATAATTCAACTTATATGAAACTTAAATGGGAAAAACCAAAACGAGATGGTGGAAATCCAATTAGTGGCTATATAGTTGAAATGCGTCCTAAGGGAAACACGAATTGGGTACCATGCAATAGTGTACCAACAAAAGGTACCGAATATACTGCATCAGGTTTACGTGAAGGTCAAATATATGAATTTCGTGTCGCTGCTGTAAATGGTGCCGGACCAGGAGCGCCATCCAAACCAACAGCAGCACAAAAAGCTGAAGTACCTATTAATCCAGCCGATGCACCAGATCAACCAAAAGTTGAAAACATTACCAAAGATTCAGTCACACTCTCATGGAAGAAACCAATTAATGATGGTGGAAGCCGAATAACTAGCTATGTTCTTGAAAAACGATCACCTAATAGGTAGATTTTTCTTTCTTTTTTGAAGAATATTTTCAATAATTATGATGATTATTTTCTAGTCGCGACTGGACGGAAGTCGTCGAATTGCCAGCTCGTGATCATTCATACACAGTACCAAATTTAAAAGAAGGTGAAGAAGTTCTATTTCGTATTGTTGCTGTCAATGCTGCTGGTCGTAGTGAACCAAGTCGACCAACAGAAGCAATTATTGTTCAAGATCAACCAGGTTTATTTGCTTTGATTTCTTTGTTTGTTTACATTTATTTTATTTATATTCATTCGCTTTCTTAGATAAGCCATCGTTTCTTGATTTACATGGCATTAAAGACATAACTGTTAATGCAGGCAAAGATTTTGAAGTACATATACCTTATAAAGCTACACCAAAAGCACAATCACAGTGGTTTTTGAACGATCAAGAATTAGTTAATGATGATCGTGTTAATATTAAAGTCAGGATAAAATATAGTTTATATCTTCGATTAAATAAATTTTTTGTTTTAGACGCTTGAAAATGTTGCTACATTACTTAATCGTAAAGCCGAACGAGCTGATTCGGGTATCTATAAATTAGTATTGAAAAATACTGAAGGCACAAGTCAAGTTCAATTTCGTGTCAATGTCCTTTCTGCACCATCGAAGCCAGAAGGTCCACTTGAAGCAACCAATGTTACTGCTGAAGGATGCACATTGAATTGGAAACCACCAGTATGTCGTTTAAAGGATAACAGTTTTGCCTGAAATACGAATTTTTGCTAATCACACGAACTGATGGAACATAATATATTTTTATTTTTCTAGAAAGATGATGGCGGCAGTGATGTCAAACATTATGTAGTTGAGCGTCGTGAAGCAGGAACAGACAAATGGATCAAAGTTGGTCCAGCTGTCGCAGGCACATCATATGATGTTAAAGGATTAGATGAAGGAAAAAATTATGAATTTCGTGTATCTGCTGCAAATGAAAATGGTGTTTCAGAACCATTAGTGGTCGCTGCACCAGTTAAAGCTAAATGGCCATTTAAAACACCCGATGCACCAGGCACGCCTGTTTGTGTTAGTCATACAAGCGATTCAATCACATTACAATGGACACGACCACAAATTGATGGTGGAAATCCAATACGTGGCTATGTTATTGAGAAGAGAGAAAAAGGAACTGATCGATGGATTCCGTAAGAGAAAAAACAATAAATTATTTTAATAGAAAGAAAGCAAACATCTTTTTGATGTAGTGTTAATCGTGAACCAGTATCAGGCGTTGAACATACAGTTCCTGGTCTTGTCGATGGAAAAGAATATGAATTTCGTGTTGCTGCTGTTAATAGAGCTGGTCCAGGAGAGTTCGGTAAAAAACAGCAAACAATATGCAACGAGAAAATCTTATATTGTTCATCTATTGTTTTGTTTTTTTAGCTAAAACTGATGGATTCATCCAAGCTCGTCCACCTGATGTAGCACCACATGCTGTTGGTTTCAGTACATTTACTCCAAAAGAAATTATTGTACGTGCTGGTGAAGATCTTAAAATTTCGGTGCCATTTATTGGTTCACCAGAACCACAAGTTACATTTGCAAAAGATGGCGACGATATTAAGCCCGATGACAATAGCCGTGTAACCGTTAAAGATGGTGTTGCTGAATTAATTGTGCCTAAAGTAAAAAGTGGTAGTACTGGTCTTTATACATGTACATTGAAAAATGCTCTTGGACAAGAAACTGTACCATTCAAAGTTATCGTTGTTGATAAGCCAGGTTCGTTTGCAATTCTAATCGATAAGCTCTAATGAATTGGAAATAACTTTTCTTGTCATTCACAACTAATTGATAGGTTTGCTGCTTAAAATATAGAAAAAAATTTTCTTAGAATATTTTAGTAGTAAATTTGTTTGCCTCGAGTCTAACTCAAGACCGAACTATTCTTTATGGACACACGAGAAGAAAAATCTTATTTTTGCAATTCGTTCAATAGAAAACTAAATATTATTTTTTATTACGATTTAAATTTCAGATGTGCCAGAAGGACCCTTATCGGTAAGTGATGTACGACCCGATTCATGCGTTTTAACATGGAAACCACCGAAAAATGATGGTGGCTCACCAATAAGCAATTATGTCATCGAGAAATTCGATACAAAGAAAGGTGAATGGCAAAAAGTATCAAGTTTCTGTCGTGTACCATTTTATGAAGTCACTGGATTAAATGAAGGCTCGGAATATAAATTCCGTGTTTCAGCTGAAAATATTTACGGACAAAGTGTACCATTAGAATGTGAAAAATCAATTATTGCCAAAAATCCATTCAGTATGTTTTATTATGGAGAAAAAATTCATTAAACAAAAATGTTGCTTATTTAGGTGCACCACAAGGTCCAGCGAATCTTGACATTGGTAGTCAAACAGAAAGTTCTGTTACATTAAAATGGGACAAACCCAAAAATGATGGTGGTTCAAAGGTAACTGCTTATCAAATTGAAATTAAAAAACCAGATAGTGATATATGGGAAATTGCCAATGATTATCCAATCAAAGGAAACGAATTTACCGTTGATAATCTTCAAACAGGTAAACAATATCAATTCCGTGTTAAAGCTAAAAATGGTGCCGGTTGGGGGGATTATTCTCAACTTGATAGTTCAATTACACTTAAGCCTGATTGTGGTATGTGAATTGTGTTTTTTGTTCTTGAACACTGATTAGCTGATTTTGTTTTCTTCTAAAATCTAGTTCCACCTTCATCACCAGGTATGCCTGAAGTGAAAAAAGTCAGCAAAAACTATGTTGAATTAGCTTGGACGTCACCAACCAATGATGGCGGTTCAAAAATACTTGGTTATATTGTTGAAAAGAAACCAATTGGAACCGATCAATGGACAAAAGCTACACCATATTTAGCACTTGATGATAATATTTTGATCAATGATTTGCCAGAAAATGGTGAATTCGAATTTCGCGTTAAAGCAGTTAACAAAGCAGGTGAAAGTGAACCAAGTTCAACAACTGGCCGAGTGAAAATAACTGAATATCCAAGTAAAACTATTTTAGAAAACAAAAAATAGTTATTTTTGCATTCTTATCTTTATTTTCATTAGATGGACGTGCACCAACATTTGTTAAAAAAATCACTGATACAGGTTCACCATTGAATGGTGAAGTAACATTTACAGTTGAATTCGATGGTAGTCCTGCACCGGAAGCTAAATGGTTCCGTAATGGTTTAGAGCTCGCATCAGGTGGCCGCTATCGTATTGTGGCAAAACCAAATGAATTGAAATCATCATTTACATTTAATGAAGTTTGGGATAGTGATAATAATTCGAAAATTTCATGCGAAGTTGTTAATCCACTAGGAAAAGAAAGCTGCGAAGCTAATTTAACTATCAAAAGTAAGTTGCAAATCAAAATCGAGCAAATGCAGAACTTTCTATTCGTGATATAGAAGATAGCTCTGATTGTTTTAGAAGAAAAAACATATTCTCACTATGACTAAATATATTTGTTTTTAGTACCACCAAAACTTCCTCGTGAACCAGACGATCAACGTATTCCATTGGGCGAGACGTTAAAAGTTAAAATTCCTATTCTAGGAAAAGGTCCATTTACATTCAAAATCAAGAAAAATGATGAACCATTAGCTGATAGTGATCGAATACGTGTTCAAGAATATGATGATTTCATTGTTGTGACTATTCCTGGTTCGTTTTTTTATATTTATCATGACAACTTCATATCTATATCCATATATATATATATATATATATGAATATCTATTTAGAAACCGAACGAGATGACACTGGCAAATATGTAATTAACGTTGCTAATGAATCCGGTTCATGTAACGTACCATTAAAAGTCAGAGTTTCTGGTAGATATAATTTTAGAAGAATTTTTTTTTATAAAATATCCTTTGCACTAAAATAGCACCACCACTACCGCCGACGGGTCCACTCGAAATATCGAATATATCAAAAGATCATGCAACACTTTCATGGAAACCACCTAAAGATGATGGTGGTAGTCGAGTAACCGGCTATATTGTTGAACGACGTGATACATCGAAAGGTGCTGATGCTTGGATACCTGTTACACAATCTTGTAGAGAAACAACGTTCACAGTGCCATCATTACTCGATGGACATGAATATGAATTTCGTGTTTTGGCTATTAATGAAAATGGTACTAGTGAACCATTACGTTCATCAGCACCTGTCGTTGCTAAACTCCCATTTAGTATGTTTCTCATTTTGTTGAAATATAAAAAATTCAAGTTCATTTTTTTTTATTCTTCGTTTGAATAGAACAACCGGGTGCACCAGGACAGCCACAATCCACTGAAATAACAAATAACAGTGTAGCACTTACTTGGGATAAACCAACTTCGGATGGAGGTAAGAGAGCCTAAAATGAAGGATAATTTCATTGCAATGAATGAATTTATTATATGTTTGTTAGGTGGCCCAATTACTGGTTATTATATTGAAAAACGTGAAGAAAATACTGATAAATGGGTTCCAGTTAATATGTCGCCATGTCAACAAACACATTTTACAGTTCCATCATTACTTGAAGATCATGTTTATGAATTCCGTGTTATTGCTGAAAATGAAGCAGGACGTGGAACACCATCGGAATCATCAAAATCAACAAAAGTATATCATTTTTTTAAAGTGATATTTCTGCATATCTACCAATGCTATTTTTCATTGAAGGTGAAAGATCCAAATGCATCAGTTCCTCCGGAATTTCTTAAAAAATTAAAAGATACCGAAGGCAATGAAGGAAAAACAATACGTTTAGAAGCTGAAGTTATTGGCACACCAAAACCAGATGTTGAATGGTTTGTTGTTTAATTTATCGCAATCATTTTATTTTCTCGATTTATAATTAGGTACAAAGGTACTAAAGAACTAACTGAAAGTCCAAAATATAGTATGAAACGTGAAGGTGATGTATGCATATTAATTATTAATAATGCTGCACCCGACGATGTTGATGAATTCAGTGTCAAAGCTCGAAACAAGGGTGGCTCAAGAATGTGCCGCTGTAATGTCAATGTTCGATGTAAGTTTAAATCAATAGTCTGTCTGATATTTTAATTTTGCAAGAATTTTATCCATAATCGTTTCTTTTTTTCTTTGACTAGCACCACCACGATTTCGCTTACCAGCGAAATATCAAGATGTACTTAACTATGACAAAGGCGAACCAATTGTTATTAAAATACCTTATACTGGAAGTCCATTACCAAATGTAACATTAACAAAAGATGGTGTTGATTTATCGAAAGATAAAAATGTATCCATTGATGTTAGTGATCGCGCTATTACAATAACTATTCGAAATTCCGATAAAAATACAAGTGGACCCTATAACATAAAACTAAATAATAATTTAGGTGAAGATGAAGCTACTTTACGCATTCATGTGTCAGGTAGGAATTTAATTTATTGTTTTTTTCTTTGAAAATTATTCTGTTGGTTCTCATGAAATAGATGTGCCGGGTGTTCCACGTCATGTACAAGCTGATTCAGTTTCGGACGAATCTGTTGCATTATCATGGCATGCACCAGACGATGATGGTGGTAGTTATATAACTAATTATATTATCGAAAAACTTGATCCCGATACTGGCAAATGGGTAAAAGCAGCAACAAGCCGATCACCTCGTTGTACTGTTGAAAATTTAATACCCAATAAACAATATCAATTTCGTGTTCTTGCTGAGAACGTTTTTGGATACGGTGAACCATCCGAGCCAACAAAAACAGTTCAAACTTCTGGTAAAATAATTCCATAGATCAATAGGAAAATCATTTTAATCTAATATTTTCATTTAGACTCCGATGAAAATCGTAGACGACGTTTAGGCAAAGATGATGATTCGCGACGAAGAAATAAAGATTTACCAAAATTAGACAATTATGATCGATGTTGTAAGTAAAATAATATGAATTAGCGAGGTCGAAATAGAACTATCAGGTTCATTTTTTTTATTTGCCAGTAATTTATTTAGTCATAGAAACCAATCAGAGAGAAAAAGCAAAAGATGTCTTTCTTTAATGGAATTAATGATTCTACTGGATGTAATTCGAATAAATTCATATGTTACCGTTCAAAGGATGTCTATTTTCAAGAGACTTTCATGTGGACTCGGTCCTGAAATGAGTAAACTATTCTATGCGAAATCGTGAAGTGTGATTAGTCTGAGAACTAGAGTCATTTTGGTTATAGGCTTGTTACACATTTAATAACTTCATCAAATTAAAACACTAATGTAAATACTGATACTTGAACAGAGAGGCTTCCTGACTCGTATATGATCGAATAATAAATTATTCAACAATCGAAAGCATCTTAATGAAATTCAATACGAAAAACTAACTCTTAGAATGTTTCCATGATTATCCATAAATCTGTGTCACGCTTTGAATATTATCTAGATCAGTAGGATATTTTTCACATCTGAAATTTTCTTTCATTTTAGTCTGGGACATTTGGGATAAAGGCCGTCAACCACAACGCGCAACACTTAAGCATGGAAGTATCTATGATTACTACGACATTCTCGAAGAAATCGGACGGTAAGTTGTCTTCATCTATTCTCTAATATCAAAAGAAATTGTTTTTTTTTCAGCGGTGCTTTTGGTGTTGTTCATCGTTGTATTGAACGAGCAACAGGCAAAACGTATGCCGTTAAATTTATTCCAACATTAAGTCCAGCTGATAAAGCAACAGTTCGTCGTGAAATGGAAGTTATGATGGACTTAAATCATTGTAAATTACTTCATTTACATGATGCATTTGAAGACGACGTTGAAATGGCTATGGTTACTGAATTTATTGCTGGCGGTGAATTATTCGACCGAATTGCCGATCCAAATTATAAAATGACAGAAGCCGAAGCTATTAAATATATGCGACAAATATGTCAAGGTCTTCAACATATGCATGAAAATCATATTGTTCATTTAGATTTGAAAGTAAGATAAAAAGAAAATGAATTTATTATTTGACATAAAAAAAATAATTTTAGCCGGAAAATATTATGTGTGAAACCAAAAATAGTACAAATGTTAAAATTTGCGATTTTGGTTTAGCAACAAAACTCGATCCAAACGATGTTGTTAAAGTGAGTGCAGCTACAGTCGAATTTGCTGCACCAGAAATCGTTGAACATGATGCAGTGGGATTTTATACAGACATGTGGGCGGCTGGTGTCCTTTCTTATGTTATGTAAGGGAAGATCGAATGAAGAAGAAAAAAAAATCTCTTTTGTTTTTCGATTTTAGTTTAAGCGGTCTATCACCATTCGGTGGTCAAGATGATAATGAAACAATGGAAAATATACGTAAATGTAATGTACGTTTTCCGTCGGAAGTATTTGGCGGTATTTCTGATGAAGGAAAAGATTTTATTTCAAAACTTTTATTGAAAAATCGAAAGTAATTTAATTGTTATATATACATTAAGCTTTATTATACTTATTATATGTTTTTAAGTGCTCGAATGACAATTCATGAAGCACTTGATCACCCATGGTTACGTGAAGATCGTCCTGAACTTGACTCACGTATACCATCAAGCCGATGGGATATTGCTCGTGGTCGTATCCGACAACGATATGTATGTTAAAGGCGTTATTTTGAATTGAACGAAAATATGTTGATTGTTGACATAGGCTGGATATCCAGATCCTGTTATTGGTCTTGGACGTATGGCTAATTGGAGTTCACTTCGTAAAAATAGACCACAAGAATATTATATTTACAGTAGTTTCTGGGGTAAATTTCTTCTGATTTTTGTAATAAATGAAATCTAATTAAAAAAGTTTAGATCGTCGGGAAGCTGCTCCTCGATTTATCATCCGTCCTCACAATGCTCATGTATTGGAGGGTAACAGCGCTGAATTCGATTGTCGCATTATTGCTGTTTCACCACCTGTAGTCTCTTGGTAATTTTATTAATTTAAAATGAAAATTTTTATTTTCAACGTAAAAACAAAATTTTTCATTCAGGTTTCGTGATAATGTTGAACTTCGTCAATCAACAAAACACCTTAAGAAATACGATCGAAATAATTATAAACTTGAAATAAAACGTTGTGTACCAGATGATAAAGGCGAATATGTTGTAAAAGCATCAAATAGTTATGGCGACAAAGAATATGCAGTCTTCTTGACAATAGAATGTAAGTATTCATTCTATGTGAGAATAATATAGTTAATTACGTCATCATTTGACAAATGTAGGTCATATGTAGAGTACCTAGATATGTCAACACATGTTGTTTATGTGGTTAGAAATGAAATGTTTTGTGGCAGGTCTAGTTTTTTGTGTTGTTATTTATTGTCAATTATTTGTCGTCTTGTATAGATTTCTGTCATAGTAATTTTTATTAAGAAAACGTCCATGCCCTTGACTTATTTAGATGAGTGTATGCTGTTTATTTGAGTCGCTCGCATTGTTTTGTTGTTTTATCATGTCTATTAATTAATTATTTATTAGACGAGTTCGTCTGGAAGATATTTTAATTATTGTAAAAATATCCTTGATCTATTTGACATACAGCAGACAAATACACACATTGCAAACAACAATCTGGTACCGGTGTTATTTATCGCATGAGATGAGTAGAACAACAGCAAACCGAGAGAGAGAGAGAGCGACACGACAAAGACAGTCCGTGATGTTTTAGGAGAAACTAATGTAATATGAGCTACATTTACGTTTCTTTGCCTTGTTTGTTTCGTCACAGTACGGATACAGAAAGCAAGAATAATTAAGGATATTAATATATATTTGTCGCCTTATCGTTCGGCGATAACTGCCAGCAATATTCTATCATTATAGACTGTTTGTCAAGAAGAAAATGTATGGAATTGTTGTTTCAGCTTTGGTTGTAGACGCTTATGTCTATATACTGATGATGTTATTCGATTTAGACCAATACCGAAGAGAAAAATCCGATATGATCTTTTGATATATTTTTTTACGTGTTTATTCTAAAAGAATCAGTAGGAAGAAATGCGAAGCTGACATATGTGATGCCTAATAATTCTCTCGTGTTTCATACGATTCAGATAGTCTTATTTATCGTATTTATTGTACGCGGTTTGTTGTCAGTTAAGCATTGATCCTTTGCTTTGCTTTACGAGAGAGAACAAAAAAGATGGGTCACGATTATTGTGCTTCGCCTACAAACTATTTCAAATATCCGCGTCGTGCTACACGCTATCGTGATCTTAAAGCAACCGCGATATTTCGTTCACTCTATGCAAGATTCTTTCCTCGATCCGATCATACATTTCTTTCATATTGTAAGCATGTAGAATTATTTTCTATTATGATAATAATTTAGAAGAAATTCTAAATGAATACAAATATTAAAAAAGTTTTTTTTTCTTTCAAAACTATTCTATTAGCCTTACCTGCAACACCTATTGTCGAACATCGTGAACTTAGTCCAGCACGACGTCATATATATAATCAAATTGATATATGGCAAGAACCTGACTCGAAACCGGTGTTTTCATTTACACTTCGACCACGTTTTATTCAAGAAGGCATTGGATGTAAATTAATATGTTGTATTAACGGTAAACCTACACCAAAAGTAAGTTATTATTTTTGTTTTGCTTTGAATTTACAATATGATTTCTATTCGAAAATGTTTTTTATTTTGTCTTTTTGTAGGTACAATGGTTTAAAGAACGAACGCAGTTAAGCGATACAGATCCTCATTATTTGACAACTTATGTACATGGTGTATGTACATTAGAAATCACAGCATGTGAAACATCGGATAGTGCGATGTATCGTTGTTCTGCGACAAATCCATTAGGCACTGATGAAACATGTTGTCTAGTACATGTCGACGGTAAATAAGAAAAAGAATTTTTGTTTTGTAGAAATAAGAGTTTTACATTTGTGTTTAGAAATACGCCGAATACGACGAGCTCATTCAACTCGTCCAGTAGATGATGAGGAAATAGTACAATATGCAAGTCGATCACGACAAACTCATTCATCTCGTCAAGTAGATGATGAGACAGTAGTAAAATATGAAAGTCGAACATATTCATCATCATCTTCACGTGTATCAGGCAGAGATTCAAGCTGGCGCGATAAATTAGGTGCCGGTGAAAAGCCTGCCCAACGTGATATACTCGACGTTGAAAAACCAAGTATTTCACTTTAGTTCTTTTTAAAAGCATTCAATTACGCTGGAATTATCTTGTTTAGAACGTAAGGAACGTCGAGATCCACCAAAATTTATTGAACAACTTATTGATATTGGCGTCTTCGAAGGTAGGAATAATTAGCTTAATTGTTTTCTAGAAAATTTTCTCATGAAACACAAACGAAAATATAGATTTGAAATAGTTCATATTACATTCGGATATTATATTATGTTCTTCAGTTCTATATAGAAAAAAAAGGCAACGAAAAATATTTCAGTGCATGAGAATCTTCTGTTAAATTGTAAAGAAAGGAAATTTAGGAAAAGAAAAGATGTTTACCATAGCAGCTCTATTGGTTGTATCATATTACGGATATTATCTTTTATCACAATTAAACATGTTTTGAGTAGCAGAGTAAAACATCTGCAGCAAAATTCTCCCACTGCCAATAGATATATCATGTTTCACATTCTAACTTCGCATGGAGTACGTTAACAATTTTCCTTTCCATAGGTTCAACAGCGAAATTAAGCGGTGAAGTCAAGGGCAGACCAACACCAAAAGTTGAATGGTTGAAGAATGGCGAGGTAAGAATTTCTTTTTGTGTTTTTGTCTTTCATTTATTCAATGGAAAATTGTATGTTAGTCCTTGACTGTTGACTCCCGAATCGAACAAACATATGAAGATGATGTAGCAACATTAATTATTAAGAGTGTTAAATTAGATGATGGTGGAGAATATATTTGCCGAGCTACAAACGATGAAGGCTCGGATACATCAAGCGCACAAGTTACCATTAGAGGTATTCAAAATTGTGTTCATATATTAATTTATCATCTATTTTCACTGTTCTATAGCTCACGTACGTACTGCAGATGAAGAGGTCGACACTACGTCAACAGCTCAAGAAGATCAAACTTCTGTTCCAGCTGAATCACAAGCAGCAAGTGTTGAAACTGCTGCTGCAGTTCCTGAACTTGCTTCTTCTGCTCCAGTACCTGAACCAGTTGCTCTTGTAGCAGAATCTGTACCAGTTGCTGCTGTTGTAGAAGAACCAGTATCAGTTGTTGCTGAGCCAGTACCTGCTCCAGTTCCTGAGCCAGCACCAGCTACTGGAAAAGCTGCAGCTACTAAGAAAGCAGCTGTACCAGAAAAGAAAGCAGCTGTACCTGAAAAGAAACTAGTTGGAGCTGCTGCTTTGAAAAAACCAGAACCAGCTAAAAAAGTCGAAGAAAAGAAAGAAGCAGCTAAGAAACCAGAAGAAAAGAAGGAACCAGCAAAGAAAGCTGCTGACGATAAAACAAAGAAATCAGCTGTAGAAGAGAAGAAAAAGGTTTGATGAATAGAATTTATTAAATTATATTTCTATTCGTTTAATATATGTAGACCGAAGAAGCTGTACCAAAGCCTGCTCCCGTTGTGGAAGCAGCACCCGTAGAAACACCAAAACCTGCTCCTGCTGTTGAAGAAGCTGTAGCAGAACCAGTTGTTGCTGCTCCTGCTCCTGTGGTTGAAGAAGCTGTAGCAGAGCCAGTTGTTGCTGCTCCTGCTCCTGTGGTTGAAGAAGCTGTACCAGAGCCAGTTGTTGCTGCTCCTGCTCCTGTGGTTGAAGAAGCTGTACCAGAGCCAGTTGTTGATGCTCCTGCTCCTGTTGAAGAGCCAGCACCAGTTGAAGTTAAAGAGGAAAAAGAAGAAGTCGAAGAAAAACCAGCTGAGCCTAAATTAAAATTTTCTCGATATGTTAAATCACAAAATATGTTGGAAGGTGATTCACTTACACTTGAATGTTCTTGTGAGGGTGAGTATTGAATTTGATATTTTTCTCTAAAAGAGTATCACTAAATGATGTTTTTGTTTTCATTTATAAAGGAGTTGCTGACGACATCGATGTGGTCTGGTTACGAAATAACAAAGAAATTCCTGATAATCCAGATTTTCGTCGCGAACGAGTTGCAAATGCATTTAAATTAGTTGTTGCTGAAGTGTAAGTATTAGATGAACAAAAAAGTATTTATTCACTGTCTTATCATTTTGATTTGAATAGATTTCCTGAAGATTCAGGTGTATTCTCAGCTTTACTAAAGAGTAAATCAACAAGTGACCAACTACTTTCTTCTTGTTCGGTCATTATACAAGGTAAAACAAAAACAATATGTATTTACAAAAAATACACCTAACTTGTTTGCTATTGATTCTATTTAGCACGTGACGAAGAACCACTCGATCCTAACTTTGTTCAATTTCCACACGGTCTTAGTTTAGAAGAAGGTGGTAAAGCTAAATTCAGTTGCAAACTTTCCGGGTCAACACCAATGAACGGTAAGTAACACATCTACCACACATTGTTAGTTTAAAAGATAGGTCTACCCGTTGGATTAGAAGCAGACAACGAAACATGTAAAACACCAGACTTAGTTCATCTATGTACTACAATTCAGTAGAATAGCTAATATTCGAGTTCTAAATGGTGCTTTATACCGTGTCGAGTAGTTTCCTTATCTTTGTTTTTTTTTCAAGAAAACAAAAACATCGAATTTTATTTTCAATAGCTGAATGGAACTTCAATGGTAACCCATTGGATCAAAATTCAAGTCGATTTGCATTTACAAATGGTGAAAAAGAATTCTCATTCGAAATTCCTGTTGTTTTGGCAACAGATCAAGGTCAATATCATGTTACTGCTTCAAATGACAAAGGAGAAATCACAGCTGCATTTAGTCTACATGTTGAACAAGTTTAAAAATTCGATAAATAATTCAATAGAAATTTTATTGAGTATTTATTTTTATCACAACGCTATGAACCATGAACACAACTGTTTACTGATTTTCTTCTATTTGTATTTTTTTTTGAATACCTTTGCCACTCAACCTATGTTTTTGACTATTTTGTCCGTGTTTTTCTCCCATTTAGCAAATCAAACGCCTGACCTTTCTTTACTCGCTCTCTATTTACAAGAAAATCGTGTTCTTTGATGTGTGTGTGTGTGTGTGTAAATTGTTGAAGCCTCATTACCACGAAGACAGCAAATACAATGAAAAAATTAGCCTAGTCAATGAATTAAAGTATTAGACTAACCTTGTGGTTATATATGATTAAATACTTTTGTCTTTTTCTTCTCTTTTTATAATTATTTTTTTTTCTTTTCTTCATCATAATAAAAACAAAAAGGAGAATAATTTAACAAAAATTAGTTTAAATAACAAAAGAAAGAAAGAAAAGTCAGAGAGACTTTTTCACATATTGCCAATAACGATTAAATTTATCAAAAACATCAGTTGAATCTCCATGATGCAAACCAACAGCACATGCAAACGATGTTGGATTTTCAAAGAAATTCTCACAACTACCTTGATAACGAATATTATAGTTAGGCAATGGTTGCCGTTCAATAGATAGATAATCGGGTAGAATACCGCTAAAGAAAATACGCATTTTCGTTTAGGAAAATATTCCTATCATGAAATAATAATAAAAAAAACTTACGTTAGATAAACATCTGATATTCGAAATGGTTTATCAGTATTTCGATAAGCAGCATAGATTATGGCGTCGCGTCCTTTCTTGGGCATTACATAACCAAAGCCGGATAAAAAATCAGGATAATGTGAGCATGGAAATTCATCCAGTGTAATAACATAACGAGCTCCAACTGGATCATTGGCTTGACGAAATACTCCTGGACGATAATGTTTATAACCATACATAGTCATATCCGGTATGAGAAATGAATTGTTCGTTGGCTTATCAAGACGCGAAGATATAAATTTCAGAAGTAATATTAAATTTATAAATATGTCATCGTCGGTTTTAAATAAAAATTTCGCTCGACGACAAAAACGAAATGACCATTCGAATAGAGATAAAACACGATATGTAACCAATGTGTATTGCGGTGGCAATTCTACTTGAATTATATCATGAAAAAGATTATCTTCAAGTCGAATATTTGTACTTAGTTTTTCATCGAAATCAGTAAGAAAAAACAGTTTCATACGTATCGACGAATAATTACCAAGATTTTCACCAGATCCCCATGTTCGACGAATAGCATCACGAGTTTTATAATTATCTGATTTCGATATGATCAGTATCAATAAATCAATAGAATCATTTAAACATGCATCAGCATGATCGATTACGAAGGTAAAAAGACTCCTACGTTGATAACGATAGTATGGTAATGCAGACAAAGAATCGACTTGTGAAGTTGCTGCAATAGGTAATGAACTAAATGAAGAAAATTTTATTAGATGTTTGTAATCTTTTGATTGACTTTTTCTACTAGCAGAGTATTACAATGAACAAGTAAAACTAGAACGATGATCGTAGTAGTTTCATTGAATCTGAAGAAAATAATTATCAGAACGTTTCTTTATATACATCGAAGCCAATAGTAAATGTCTATCTAGGAATTATTTCAGATTCATAGACAGATGAAATATCATAGGCTACTATTCGCAGCGCAATGCAAGAAAGCAAGATTTATACGATTTTAATTGCAGTTAACTTGAAATATCATCATCAGATAGTAGAACTAAAAATGATTTAGAAAAAAAACTGCAAAGAATCGTTTTTGAGCTATGAAAATTCTACTACCTTTGGAGAATTTTCAGATTAAAATTAAAAGTAAATACACGGTTTTATGTAAATTTCTAAAACGAACCTTTTTCAAGATTTATTCAATAGTTTGTTACGTTTTGATGTTATTTCTATTCTTGTAATGTTTACTTGGCAACCATTGAGATAATTGTATAATAACATGTATGAATACACATAGAAAAAGAGGCGAAATCTTAAATGAACCTCTCATCAAATAACCAAAGATGAAATTCGATTCCCATACTTATAGATTCTACACTATTATTGTGTACGATCCAAAGAAACGTTTCACTACACGAATGTACTTGTGAAAATTTTGAAAGTTTCAAGTATGTAAAATATATAGTTTTTGAAATTCTTAGAGCATATGCGGTTGATAAATTTGATCAATAGACACTCTGAAATCGAATCATTTGTTTTCTTTTTTTGTTAAAATTGTCTTCGAAAGTCGATAATAATCATAACTGACTTATATTATAGATAATCAATTCTTATCTTGCTTTGTCTCTACTCACGTTTCGAATATCAATGGTCTAGATAAATCTGCCATCTCAATTTCAAAAAAAAAGAATATTCACTCGAATCATAACTAATACTTTGATGGTTAGTTTACAGTTTTAAAACACGACGATTTTATGTTCAAAAGTTGATATTAATCAGACAATTAAACCTAATATTTTTGTCAATACTAAATATTCAATACAAAAATGAGCCGATACAATTCACACTCTGTTATCTTTATTCCTACCGGAGCACGTTTAGAAACACTACCAAATAAATATTTTGCTACCGACGCCTCGAATCGCTTTTTTCTTTATTAAAAAGAACGAAATCTACACGAATCGAATTACATGATACTTACTCTTTTAAAGAATACACCCGTGCTTTACGACCGATTCTAACGACGATAGAAAATATATGCGGCACAATCACAATGCAATGCAACCTCATTTTCATACTGTAACAGATGTTAGAATGAATTTAAGAAGAGAAATAGCAACAACCGCAACTGTAGTCCAGAATGTTTTATATATGAATGTAAGTCTAATATTTGTATTATTCTCCTGAATGATGCACATGAAATCAACTAAACCTAGAAATGAAACGACTAATAATAAATAATTTATATCGTTTTCGCACGCGATCAATCGTTTTATACGACTGAAATGTTGTCTCGATCACATTTTTGTTGACATCGCAGAAAAAAAAATGTTCGTCAGAATAATATTTAACCTCTTCTTTTTTTTCATTCAATGGCAATAAATCGAATATAGGAAATGTTTTATAAATGAGTCGTTTTTATGTTAAAACTATAAAGATAAGATTTTGTTTATAAAAAATTAAAAAATATTCTTATATAATCCAAAATCTTGTTAAATTAACTAGTGATGAAAACTAAAATAAGTAGAAGATATTTTAGGACATGCTTCCTTTTAATTCAATGCTCTAGAAATACAATAAGAAAATAGTTCAAATAATATTATTACAAACGTGTCTTAACGTGTAAAGTTTATTCTAATACTCTCACGTTCCTCTTAGATTCTATTTGATAAGATATAAATATTTTTCTCTGTACCTGATCGTAGTACTGTTATCTTCGATTGTTGTATCACCCGTATAATTGACTTTTGTCGTTGTTTCAATGCGCTTAGGCTTTCTTGTACATCGTAAGCCCAATGAAAATTCTTTTTCATTAAGACTATAAAATTTAACTAAATCATCGTAATTATACTCGTTTTCGAGTATAGTTCGAATGTATTCGATCGGTTTACTTGGTTTGGTCGAATTTCGATCCGGATTAAAATTAATACGAATTCCTTTTGCACTGTTCGAATTACCTTTTGTTCCTTCGGATTGATTTTGTACATATGTATAATAGAGAAAAGCGAGAATACAATTCACTAATAAAAGTATTGAAAAACAACGTTTTCGATTCAAACATATATGAGATTTAGAGTTAACAAAGTCAAATTCCATTTATTCTTACGATGCATAACAATAAAAGAAAAATGCTAATGATGTCATTGTGTCAATATGATTTATCTGAAGCAACAAAATAAGTATTAATAATAAATATTGATTCATTTTGAAGAAACCGTCTACTATGCTGCTTTACTTGCTTTTTTTCTTCCCCTTTAGTACTAATCCATGGTAACAGAAGCATAAAAAGAAAGAAAAATGCATGGCTCTTTACTCATTTTTTCTTTCTCAAGAGAAAGTATCATAGGTTTACCGACGAGAAAATTGTTATGTTAATGTGTCTTCGGATTGTTTAAGTAACTAACAAGCTGAGCATACAGAACAAACAACAATATAAGAGCGAATGTGTAATTTGAACCAAAAAAAGGACACGCAGTAAACACGAGCGGATTGACGGAGAGGAAGATATATGACTAAAGCTATTAGGGAAGAAGCGTGTACTGCACATTTTTATAACGAAGACAAAGACATTCATGGGCTATTATGACGAAACCAGAACGGTCACATTCTTTTATTGCTTTGAATAACTAAAAAAGAACAGAAAAGAAAAAAAGTCCTATTATAAAATGGCATGTTGAGAGGGATGGAAACCTTTATTTTTTATTTTTATTTTACCTCCTTCTTCTATTCATAATTGAAAAGAAACTAAATAATATACTTAACCTTCAATCGGTAGTTTTCTTTTACAGCTTATAAAAAAAATTAGATGGAACTCAACTAAGCAAACTTTTTTCTTTTTCGTTTAAGTTAAATACTAAATAGATGACGATCATCACCATCCTCGAAACTGATATTTAAAATTTGTCTTTTAACGATAAGAACAACACAATGTACATGTGGTCAATTCCAAACCTAGAATTAGCCCATCCCCAGTAGAAGGAGATAATAACATCGAAATTAACTTTTTTAAACTTGTGAAATCGATGCTGTTAGTTTACGTACTGGAGTTTGTAAATCAACATTCCTATTGAAAATAATCAGCTATTGGAATTCTATTATCAGACCGTTTCCTATTCAAAGGTTGTCTCAATTGCATAAATAGCTTATCAACATGATCTGAAAATAAATAATATACAATTTAGAAGCAATCATATGTACTTAACGTTGATTGGGTACCGATAATTAAATTCTGAGTTTTAGTACTCGAATGGTGACAGATGTGAAAAATGAAAAAGAATAAAGATAATGTGTCCTTTGAATTTTTTCTACACAACCATTAGAATGTTGTTCTTATCTGATACACAAATACATGTGGTCTATTTCGTTGAAAGAAAAATTTTGAATATCAGCATCGACGATAATGTTAATTCAGATCATTGCCTACTTACTGTTTTTAACGTAGTCGAAGGTGCTTCGATGAAGCTAGTTATCGTCGATACGACAAATACACAGAGTCAACCAATCGAAAACTATTGAATGAGTATGCACCAGTTGTGAACTTTCAATGGCTTCTTATACGATATGCACATAAAAGAATATGTCTTGCTTGCGATACTGGATGAAAAAGGAAGCGAACAGGTTAGTGGAATCGAGCATTTGCAGCATATATAAACACACAGAGAATAAAACTATTCATGAAAAAAAAAGAACTGAAGAAAGAGAAGGAATAGAAGAAGACGAAGGAGAAAAAAAAACGTAAAGTTTGCTTACCTTGACATTATGATGTGTTGTTCGAAATAAAACCAATCGATATATTATGAATATGTGACATGAAAATGCTTGAAGGGGGGAAATAAATCGTGCATAGAACTGGTTGAAATCTAAAAATGTGGTAAATCGACAAATCTTAAGATAAATAATAAATATTGGTGGATATCTTAAGAAAGCTTTTTGCATTTAGTTTGACGAGATCTTTCCTTTTCCTTTTAATGACAGTCTGTTTTATTGCTACCTCTTGATGCTATTCACTCCTCGCATTTTTCTTTTTATGTGTTCTGTTATTCTTAATTTAGCATCATTATTATGTCAACTATTGATTTAGCTGAAGAAGAAGTCTTATGATAATGCTGATTATTTCTAGGAAAGAAGGCTTTAAGATTATCAAACATAGTAGTTTGATCAATTAATCGATTTTATGCTAATTAGATGGTGACCATGACAAATCATTTTTTGACAAATAACATCAATTTTCGTAAAAAATAAACTAATACAAGTGTTAAAGCATACCAGTAAGAAAATTCCCCTCACACATCTTACGAAAGACATTCGTAGTAATTTTTCTTATGCGTTACACACTATAAAAGTGACATCTTGTCATTATCTATGACGTATTGAATTAATAAAAAGAGTGATAAAGTACTGTTTTTCTAACAGCACATACTGTAAAATAATCTCCATGCGATCGGTAAGATCGTATTTCATTCGGAAGGGAATGCTCTGTCAGATATTGTGTATAGGAGCTAATTAAACCACTCGCGAATATATTCCGAATGTTGAAACTTCAAGAAAGACTCTGACATGTTCTAGACAACTCGAGTAGATTTGAGTACAGAACAGGTTGTTGGTATGTATTCAAATTTTTGTAATAAGAGTATTTTTAATTCTTGAAGTTTAGAAAAACAAAGTTGTCTCAAGTTTATGAAAAAATGTTGAACATTTCTTGAAATTCTTTTCGTTTGGCACATTCTATTTTTAGTAATTACTTGACTTGAATACTTTTGTCAGTATGCAAACGTTCGCGTGCTATTTATTCATTTATTTATAATGAGGTTTAATAGTTTGGTGCTTCAACGAAGAGATTATTTTCAAGTTATGTATGATTTGCGTGTCACAATTAGGTAGACACATTTATTTGGGGGGGGGGGGGGGGGGGGGGGGGGGGGGGGGGCGGGGGGGGGGGGGGGGGGGGGGGATTAAAAATTATTACCCCCCCCCCCCCTCACTACCACAGAATAGAAGCCCAGTTAATTCGAGATGTGTGTGTGTGTAGAAAAATGAAGAAAATAAGCCATTTCATTGATAATAATCAATTTTTTTAATTAAATGCTTATATACGTCAATCGACTTCTTTCGTTCTCCCACGGAAAACATTTTCATTGAAAACCGCGAAAGTCAGACCTTTTGTTAGGTTTTTTAAAAACGTCGATAGCCGCGGTTTCCAAAAACCGAATAAACGGTCTGACTTTCGCGGTGAAATGAAACTGCTGAGAGTCACGACTTCTTACAAAATGGGGTGTTTGCCGGTTAATATTTATCAAAATTTTAAAGCAATTGCAACCTAATAGCAATCTTCCATTTTCATCCTCCACTATAAGATTTCCTAGCACACATGGCGACCGAAACCGCCGTTCGCGCGGGTGTTCAGTTGCTATTTCGTGGAAGTAACAGGCAACGTGCTAAAAATACCCTCAGATGGGGTCATAACACATGTTACATATATGATCTGTTCTTCCAGATCGCCTCTTAAGTCTTCCACAAAGCACACACTTATAGTTCACAAGGTTGTACTGGTGATTATTTTGTTGAACTTGAGCGATAATCTTAGCGCACGATATCATTTTTGTCTTTGCATATATAGTAACAAAGAACGGTACAGGAAGATAGAACTGCGGTTTTGATTGTATCTGATGCACCGCGGTACAGTGAAGCAATTTTTCGAACTTTCTCTTTGCGTTATTGTGTGATTGTTGACTCTAAAATATTAGTCGTATTAGGATATGTCTGATAGTTTTTTTTTTTTATAAATTTCATGAATCAGTTGCATATGTCTGTGAAATGAATCTCTTAGAATGCAAGCCACCTCTAACAGCAAATCAATTTCAATCATTAAAACAGCCACCATATGCTCTTTCGCGTTAAAAATTTTCAATCTGTTATTGAAATAGCTTCATACAAAATCAGCAGCATCTGTGATAGCCGTATTGAAAATATGTATGAAGAACATCAGCAAATGAAAAGAAAAATTTCTATCTAGCCATAGTTACCCAATATAAAGACTACTTCTGAACTCATATTCACGTATGATACTGTTGTCGATGGTGCCTAGAGAGGGGCTTAGCACATGAAGGGTTTGCATAAGTTTCGCCGCTAGCGATGCATCTTGTTAACATCGCGGTTTATTACATCAATGGTATAGATTTGATCCGTACACCGCGATCAATGACACTTACAACGCGGTTTATCGAATGACTGATTGTCTTATGTTTCGCAGACCGTGGTTGATAATGCAAACACCATGGCTTTCTGTTCTGTGGCCGCACGTACAGAAAGCCGCGGTATGAACCAGTTTTGCTTGAATTATTTTTACGTGGACGAGATAGTGTTGCTACATAACTTGATTTCATTTAAATAGTAGGATTTTAAAGAAAAAGAAAAGAACGAGGGTGTGGGAGTGGGATTGGGTGTGGGTGTGGGTGTGGGTGTGAATATAATTAGAGAACATCGCCACCCCATAACCCACACCCACACCCACACACCGACACCCACACCATCAAGAATATCTTGTTGTGACTCAGAAAGTGCTTTTTCCCTACTAAAACAATATGAAATCAATGCTATTTATTAGAATTCATATGTTTGGTTGTGCGAGAAGCATCTTGACAGTTTCTTTATGTTGCTTCACGATAGCAATTTCTAAACAATTGTGCAATGCAGCATTGCGTAATATTGGTGAGGCGCCATGTTTGATTAGATATTTAATTGTGTCAGTGTGACCTGAGAAACACGCAAGATGAAGAGGAGTCAGATGACGATCACATACAGCATCGATTTCTAAGTCAACTACTTCGACCAAAAATTTAACAATTTCCTGATAACCTAAATTATTAGAACGACAACTTTGATCAAGCATGCTGAATGAGTTACCTTTGGTAGCAGCCAAATGCAAACAAGTTCGTCGATTTCCATCTAGACATGCAAATGCTTTCTTTATATGTTCATTTTTTCCTTCACCCCATATTGTTTTAAATGTCAACAAATGGAAATCGGTTGCATTGTCTATATTTTCTTTATCTTTATTGTAAGATTTTGATTTTTCACCTATAGTATCCATTGGTATTGCTTCAGTAGCAACGTGTATTGGTGTTTGGCGCTTTTTATTGTACTCACTAAGTAATTCATCCATTCTTTTAATAGATAGAAGGTGTTTGCACATATCTAGATTTGTCCGAGCAGCAATATGAACAGGCAAATTTCTACTTGTATCTTTTTTCGTGTGAAGATCGAATTTTTCTGTTCGTCTGCATATTAATTCTTGAAGGTCTGCTTCTGTAGGATGCTTTGAACAGATGTGTAGAATATTTTCCTTTTCATTATTGAATACGTGAACCAGATTCGTGTTATACCTGATAGTGTAGAGTGTTCATTGAACTAAAAGCAAGTTGTAGATGAGTTTCTATTGTATATCTCATCGCTCTCATACCATCTTCCGATTCAGCTAGTACAATTTCTGTTTTGATTTCTAGCATGTATGTTACTTTATCAACGGCTCAAATTAATTTTAGTGATATTATAAATCACTTCCTTGATTTTATAAATTTTATGGCATGCTATTAGAAATCGCACATTTATTTTTCGTTTGTGTTTATTTTCAAATTATTGAATTTTTTCTAGCGAAAAATTACAACAGTATAAATATCAAATTTCCGAAGGGCAGGCAATTAGTACTTTTCTTATCTTCAGTTGAGTTGTTCATTTGGAACTGTATGTGCAAAACAAAACGGCGAATAAGTAGGCAGTAGACAGAACGAGACAAACTCATTTACGACCCATTTTCCTCATCGAACTGCCGACATTACAGCATACACTGAAAAAAAAGGTATCATACGAAACTAAAAAAAGGGTTTTCAGATTTGAAACGAATTCTGGACCATTTTTTAGTTTCGTACAAAAAAGGTTTCGTATATAAGACTATTATTTTTGTGTACTCGAAAAAAGAGAGTACACTATAGAATCGGTCAGTGTGTCCGGCCTTCCGTTCGTTTATTCGATAACTCTTCACAATTACATTCGATTGAGCTGAAATTTTGTGCACAGAATTGTCTTATCAATATCTAGGTCGAGTTCGAAGATGAGAAGGATCCGTCAAGAAATGGCTGAGTTATCGAAAAAATTGTCATTTTTGATCAGACCATCCCTGAGGGGAAGTACAGGTTTTTTTCAAAATATCATTTTCTCAGAATTATTCACAACATATATTAATCGACTCAGTTTTTAACGCTGATTCCCAATTTGATATTGGTTTTGAACTAAATCATAGCTTTCTAACGAAACATTGACTGAAAAAAAAGGTCTCAAAAGACACAAAAAACTGCATCTAGAAACCAAATTACCTAGATATGTCTCAGATGACCAGCAGTTTGGGGGTTTCTAAAATGCCTGGTTTTGTAGCTAGTCAAAAGGACTATCGAAAGGTAGAAACCCGAACTCGATAGCTATTAATATTGGTGATTTACTGTGTACTCAAAAAGTGAGTACACTAGAATCGGTCAGTGTCCGGCGTCCGTCCATTTACACGATAACTTTTGAAAAGAGAGTTCGATTGCGATGAAATTTTCTACACAGTTCAGTCTTAACAATATCTCGGTCGAGTTCAAAGATCAGCATGATTGGCCGAGCCGTTCCTGAGTTATTGCAAAAATAGTCATTTTCCCCTATGACTTCCTATAGGAAAATCGACCTATTCCCACTTTCGTAAAAAAGCTTTTACTATCATAATCAAATAAAACTCCAACTATTATATACCATTCGATAGAAAATTTCACGAGCTACAAAATGGTATATGAAACATAAATAAACACGAAGGCTAACTCACCTATTGCCAATATAATCAGACGGAAATAGGTTCTGTTTTCGTCGACGCTCTAGTTGATCCGAAAATGGAGCTCTACCTTCCGATCACGGACATGATACTTCGAGGTTTTTGGGCCGGAGAACTCGAATCTGTCATCCATTTGTCTTGAAATACCATTGGTTGAGCAGGGGCCAATAGAAATCAAGTTATAGGGAAAACGACTTTCTTAGGGTAAATCAAGGCGAAGAGTTCAAATCTGAGCTGTATTCATCTCCAAATCCTATTGGTTGAGAGTAGCCAATAGAAATCAAGTCTTTTATAGAAAAGATTTGCCAGAATAATTTTGATATCCACACATTCTAGGATGACTCATCTGTTTCATTCACTTTTTGAAGTACACATAGCTCTCGGATTTAAATCCGAGGTTTCCGCATTTATTTTTACCTATTGTCGAAGCCATTCTTTTTTTCGTTCATTTACCATAGCATATCTATTACCCATCACTAAATAACATTAATTAATCAAAGAAAGAAAAACACAAAACAAATATTTTTAACATACTAGCAATAAACATATTAACAAGAAGTACTGGAGTTGTGACGATATAAGTAACAAACCACATCTAAAGTACCATCAAATATTGAAGAAGATGAAGTTGTTGTGAAATATTTTCCTTTTTAAACTAACAATTCCTAGTAAAGTTAGATCGTATTCAGGGACAGCGTAAAGGAGCCAAAGCAAGCTGTAATTCCGAAAATGGGAGAAGATAAAAATTTCTTAGAATTTGGTCATTTTCTCCGAAATTCGCAGACAATTTGAGTTCAAGGTCATTTTCTATCAAATCTGAGCGCACTTTTCCCTAAATTCGGAGAACGTTGTCGCCGATCTTGCCAAAGCAGGAGAAGAATACCCTCCTAGTTGCACCATCCGAGGTCATACCTTTGGATTTTGAAACACTTTCATATGTTCAAAATAGTGATGGTCATGGTGGTACGTCTGCAACATTTTTCTTTAGAAATTATCGTGATGCGAAAGATGTTTAAAAATATACTGTCATAGTAGTGGCAGCTTCTTTTTATAAGACATTGCAAACTTCATGAATTTGTTCAGAATTTAGGTATCAATAAGTGTAACACGCAGAGACTTGATGACCTCATAGATTTATACTAACAACTGTAGCGAAGTACAATGATGACAAGGATTTCCGAAGAACTTTTTGAAAACAATCACGACAGCATCAACTTTCTGTATAGTTCACTGAATTACGGCAGCGACACGATAGGCTCAGATTTTAGCCACAGCGGAGGAGCCTTCTTTCATCCAGGACTACGGCTTGGGGCCTTCTCTCTTCTAGAATCGCAACAGAAAAGCTTTCTTTCTCCTAGAAACACTGCATGGAAGGTTTTTCTTTTCCAGAACCAGCACGCGGAAGTCTTCTTTCACTAGGATCGCAGTGTAGGAGCCTTCTATTTTCTAGGACCACGGCGTGGCAGCGGTGGATTCTCAGCCGCAATAGATATATCTGATTTAAACTCTAAAGCGTTACACTTTGCATATTCTACATTGAAACTCTCTCTCTCTCTCTCTCTCTCTCTCTCTATTTACTTTTCTAATAATTTGAATAGCAGATATTGGATGTCGATGAAGATTTTCATAAGCATCGGTAACTTGTTGAAGTGTCACACAAAACATATGAAAAAAATGTTTCTGTAACAGTAGAAAAATCATTATCGCGATCAATTCGAACAAATAAAATATGCAATGTTTGTGTAGAACCAAACATAAAAACAAGAAATATTAAACAAAAACGTAATAAATCCCTACGAATCATTGTATATATCATTATCACAAATGGACCTGTTGAACGAAAGCCACTTTGAAAATCAAAAAAGAAAAATAGGAAAGAATTAATTATCATTAATAGACAAAACATTTTCTCATTTTTATCGGCAAAAAAAAAGAAAAACTAAGGTGTACGAAGGAATGTTGCAAATACATAAAGAACATCATCAGTAATAATTAAACAAGTAAATCGAGCTGATAACATTGGCATTGTTAATATACAAGAAAAAAGAAATAATACTCTGATTGGATCATTAACAGAAATGAATGAATCTAATTTAAAATTTTGATAAGAAAACTCTTCTAGTGTAATGATTGAATAGATCAATGCACTAAGAATATATAAACCATCAAAAATATTAAGAATCTAAAAAACAAATATTTCTTATTGTATTTTTTCCATCATTCTGATTTTTCTTACTAAAACCATAGGTTCAAATATTTGTTTTCTGTTTTCTTCATCATTATTATTCTCAAATTATGATTAATGATTATTATCTGATTTTCATCATCATTATCATGAAATGGTTTATGCCATAAAAAATTTATATAATGACATTTACATTCGATTCGATTAGGAATTATTGATTTCATTATATTTTCTTCTTTATTAATTACTTCATGTATAATATATGATGATGGTACACGATAATAATCACGAATCAATAATCCAAATAAACATATACCAAAATAAATTGTAAATATAGCCATATGTTGAAAAAAATCTATTGAATGAGTAAATTCACTTTCAATGGAAAATAGAGTAAATAACTTTACTTGAATTTGATGAATGTACGCCATTTTTCATTTAATAATTGCACAATTAAACCATCCATCATATCTAAATGATCAGTGGATTTCTACAAGAGAGATAAAAACGAAATATTAAAACATTTTCTGTATGATTGATGAGAAATGTGTATTGCAAGGAGATAAGTGCAAGTAATATCCATTCAATAATATTAAAACCCGCTGAACAAGTGTTGTAGTGATCATAGAGTTTTGAAAATTTTCTGTTAAGACAAGGCTATTCTGATAAAATAATAGTTTTTTTTTATAAACTAAACTAACAATTTTTGGAGTCGAGGAATTCGAATCTATACAAGCGGGAAAAAATGATTTCTTGATTTCTAGTCAGTTCTAGTGATTTCCAGTGATTTCTAGTAATTTCTGATATGAGAAATCAACTTTTTCCTTCCTATTTCTGATACTAGAAATCACTAGAAATCACTGGAAACCACTAGAAACCACTAGAAATCAAGAATGACAAACTAAGGTTCGCGCAAGACGAACTTCAAGTGAAATTAAGAATTTTCGTGTTTTACACATCATTTGCTACAGAATTTTACGGTGATCACGAATATATGTTTTTCAAATTATTTCAAAGCTTCCTTCAGTTCAAAAAATCAAAAAACTTCAGGTTTTCAAAAAACTTGTTTTTTCCATGGTTTTTGTAAAATTGAATTTGTGGGCTTTAGAATCTAGTTAGATACTCGAAAAGGACATACTCTTGTTCAGCTTTAAAAACTGAATTAGAAAATATCTTAAGAATTTGTTTTTGACAGAAAGCGTTGCCCGTAAACATCTCTAGATGCGCGATTTTCAAAGCCCAAAAATTCTTTTTTTAAAACCTTTCAAAAACTTTTTCTGATGTGCTTGAATTGATTTCTGTGCACAGTTCGATTCGTCAGACGCTCCTCTTCAAAATTATACGAGTAGTTTTTCGAAATTGCTTTCCTTCGTGGAAACAATTGGGTTTTACCTAAAACTATACGAAAACCTAATAATCCGTTTTCAGGATTTTTGGAAGTTTCGCCAATAATACAATGGAGACAACACCTAGTAGGTTAAAAACGGTGGGGAATTCGATGGAGACACTACGGAAATCTCCAGGTGATTTCTAGAGAGTTTTTGAAGGGTTTTCGTGGATTTTCACGCATCTACATGGGAGAAATGACTCATGAGTGTATTTTTTTAAGTGAGGTGTGCTATTCATAGGAAAATTAGAATTTTTTCTCATTTTCTTCTCTGTATGAATGCTGCCACAACTAAATGAATATTTAAGTGGTTTTGGTGTGGCTGTGGTTGTTAGCATAGATATAGACTTTTTGAACCCACAACCATACCCAAGTCCACAAACGCGCATACCCACACCCACACACCCATTTTAAGACTACTGGTTAGTTCTTTCGTTTGAAGTCACAAGATATATTGATCAGTCATTCACAATGTTAGATTAACGCCTCTTTCCACAAAATTTAAAAGACCTGTAATATTTCCCAAAATATATCGTTGTTCACTATCAAAAATTAGGCACCCTACCTTCTATATATCGTCATAAAGGAACATCTTTGGGCATATCGTGATTTTCATCTAACCGTCATTCATCTTATATCATGTATTGTGATACTACATATTCGTGATAAGCAAATACCATATCATATTGTAAAACACTAAATATTCATGAATCATATCTTACCCAGTGAAAAATAATCATGGAGAAAAACGGAAGAGAACGCGTTCCACATTTTTAGAAAACTTTTTTTAAGAAAAAAAAAGTTTTTTCGAAAGATGGAAACCGTTCCATTTTGGAACGATGAAGAACACGTTCCAGTTTTTGAAAGTACTTTTTTTTTCTTAAAAAAAATTTTCTAAGAATGTGGAACGTGTTCATTAACTTTTCAATTCAGAACGATGAAGAACGCATTCCATAGCTTTTGGAACATTTCTATTATAAAAGAAATAGTTTTCACTTTTATAGAAAGCGTTATCGATGGCTCCTATTTATAATGATGAATAATGCATTCCATTTTTCAATGAACGTGTTCTGAACCATTCCTAAAAAGGAATGAACAAAAACGAATTCGAGGGAGGACTAGAACTCTTTCTTTATTGTGTTCTTCTTGAAACTGCTCGGTCTGATTTGTCTGCTTCTATATCATACGTTATACGTTACTTTTTGTTTCGATATTTACTCTTTTTGTGCTTACTTTTGGATTCGAACGTGGAACTCTTCGCTTGAACTTCTACTATATTACCCACTAGACTACTTTACCATATACATGATCAAGTGAAAACTCTATATAAATTAAACAGCACATCAGACTTAGAAAAAAAATGGTCTAAAAGATTATTTTCATTTTCTCTTTTACTTATAACACTTGTTTTTATTTCTGAAATACAGACGATTATGACTATACAGTATGACATATCTCGATTATTCCGTTATAAAAACAATAATGAATTCAAATAAAATGCTTGTCGATATAAAACAAAAAGAATGTTCAACTCGAATAAAATGTTTGCATTTATAAAATAAAAAGAATAATGAATTCAAATAAAATACTCGTATCTGTAAAATCAGCAGAAGCGAAAAGTCTCCATCATAATAATATTGAAGCTAAATTACTAATAAATTATGATTTTATTTTATTTCTATTTTATGAATTTAAATAATGAACTATTATTTGTTTGTAGAGTAGAAATAAATTAATACTGCTAATTATAAAATCTATCTTTCACTCTATCGGTTGTATGAATTATCCTCGGACGGTCCGCTTTTGCTCTGCGCGTTCATTCCTTTGAATCTCATTCGCTCCCGGTTTAAAATAGCGACGGCGCTTATTATGTTGATGTTGTTGATATCAATATAGAAGTATTATTTATATGTTTCAGTATTGAATTTTACATATATCTTTCTTGATTTTGACGATATAGTCGAATAACTGTATTTTTTTTAGATTTAATTATTTTCATTAAAAGTCAGGAGAAATCAATAGACGATGGCAAGTAATCGTGTTGGAAAAGCAGGCAAAGTTGTTGATTCAACCTCATCATCTACGAAAGTTATTGTTGCTCGACATCGCTCATCTGAAGCAACACATGTATTGTTACGTGAACTATCCACTCAAAAATTAGTTATTATTCCAATAAGTTGTTTGTCCGATGCAGCAAGAATGAAATCGTTGTCATCTGGACGTAATGTTTCCTATCGTGATGGTAATGGACGAGGTCAGAAACAAGGTACAATTCTGATTGTGAGTAAGATTTCCGTGTTAATACTTTTTCGTCTTGATTTTTTTCATTTTTCTTGTTATTTTCATTAGGTTCACATGATGACGTTCTAGCGGAACTGAATAACCAAACAAGTATGAATTTAACGAATAGTTCACAAGACCAACAATACCAAGTGGATTCATTTGAAAAAAACTATAATAATCAGCATGGATCGGTATCTAAATCATCAATCTCAGTTGAAAGTTCTTTTGTCCGATCATTATCATCATCATTAGTTCAATCAGATCTTAGTCAAGATGTTGATTTTCCATCATTAATGCCTACTTTATCTCCTCTTGACACATTAAAAACAGCAACCTCGAATTCATCACCATCGGAATGTTCTACGATTGTAATCAATGAGACATCAATGCATGGTAATATGATTCATGCCACTGGATACACTACTGCGCAAGATTCATCATCAGTAACACCCGGCTTAGCTCCATTGAAAAGAGCGAAAGTCAATGTTTTAACAAATCAACTTACTTTACGAGCTGTAGTTCCATCAACAACCACTGTAAAAAAAGATGGCTGCTAGTGATGCACTTAAAGAAATAAAGCGTCTTCAATCATTAGTAAATTCCAAAGATGATGAAATTAGTAAGCAAGCCGAGCAAATAAAAAAATTTAAATTAGAAGTAGAGAAAAATGCTGAATATTCTATATGTAAGTCAGCAAAAACATTTTTCTGAATATTTATCTTATTTACTTTGCTCGTTTATTGTAGTTATTCCAACTGACGAAATCGTCATCAACTGGGTTGATTATTTGTATGAGTCGATTCATAAAACAGAAATTCGAAATCAAGTAGATTTAGATGCAATAGCAATTGGACTTAATATTGAACGAGATACATTAGATTTATGTTTGGAATTATCTGGTACTGACCGTATTAGTACAGCACGTCAAATATAAAAAAACTGTATAGATTATGCTGTAGTTATTCGAGAAGAACATTGTTGGCATAATATTGATGAGAACATTATTTTTAAAATATGCAGTAAGTATTTCATCAGGATGCATTCATTCTTTTTAGATATTTTTACATCACGAATTTTCATTCTGAGTATAGAACTTATACTCTTTCATTATTTTCATAGCGTATATTTCGTGTTTCTATTTAGGATTTGTTCGTGAGTTCTTTGGTGTTAGTCATAAATTTAATGATGATTATGTACGTGAATCTTTAGCAAATATGATGAGAAAAGATTCATGGAAATTTCGTAACCCTGATAAATCGA
This sequence comes from Rotaria socialis, assembly GCA_905331475.1. NCBI lineage: Eukaryota > Metazoa > Rotifera > Eurotatoria > Philodinida > Philodinidae > Rotaria > Rotaria socialis. Next base: position 87,176 of record CAJNYU010001170.1, read on the forward strand.
AACCATCAGCTAAACAATTAAGTTCAACAAGTAGCAAAGCACCATCAAAAAAAGATGACGATACAAACAGTAGTGGCGATGGTGTTATTTATGTTGACGATAAACAGTTTTAATAATTTCTTGTTCTTTTTTCTCAGCTTGTTTATTGTTTAACAAATCGAACCGATGTATAAAATGATCGTTTTCTTCTTTTTTTATTTTAGGTCTTCCTTTTTATTTTATTTTTGTGAAACACTTTCTTTCGTCCATGCTTACGAACTACATTGTGAATATTTGTTCTTTTCTCCTAAAGATTGACTTTTCTTTCTTTGATTCGTCACTGATTTAATTGATCTGCTAAAATCAACCATCAGATGCGATAAAATAGTATAATTAATATTTTCAAGAAATTAATGTTACGTTTCACAAGTCGGTATCATGCTATGGTCAATATTTTTCTTCCCTATCTTTTATTTTGTGTGTTTGATGTCGAACAGCTGTCAGTACAGTTTTCATATACTATATGTAATTTATATTGTATTTTTTCTATGAAATATGTTAATGTACATATTTTTCTTTGATTTCTCTCTTAGTACACAGTAGTTTCTTCGTTTGAAAATGAAATGAAATAAAATAAAGAAAGCTTGTTGGAATAATTGGTTTTAAAATCACAACACAGCTAAACTAATTACGCTATAGATTGCTATTCATTATTAGTTTGTCTACTTTGTCTTAGATCAATGGTATATCATAATATTAAAAAAACATTAAAAAGAGTTGGTATTGTAGAGAAAAAAGTAATACGACGTCAATACAATAGAACGTATTATGCAGCTACTAAACAACAAAGACACACACATTATAATGACATAAAAGAAACGTTAGTATTGCTTTATAGATTTTATTATTTCTGAACAATTGATATTTGTGTTTAAGATCTGGAAAAGAAAACGATTTAAAGATTATTTTACCAACAATACAGCATCTTGCTGTAACAACAAACTCAAATGATTCTGAACAAGTTTTAAAAACTAACGATTATATGGATGCTAACAAAGAACATTGCGAAGACAATTATTCTATCGAGTACAGTTATGAGAGCAATGAGCAAACCAGCATGGGCTTTGATGAGCCATATGCCTTTTGTTATGAGAGTGACAGCTCATCGATTTATGAACTTGATGATGACTTAAATGATGATGAGGATACTGATAAAAACTTGAACAAAGGCTTAAACGAAGAAAAATGGAAGCTGAAGTATATTTTAATTTTCAATTCATTCTTCGTCTCAATTGACTGATGTTTTGTTACCTTCTCATTTTTCTTAGCTCACGACAATACTCTAAAACTGATATAGCGACTTGTTTGTGTTTGTTAAAGAAACGTCACAAGTGTTCTAATGCTTTATTAGAAGACTTAATTTCTCTGTTATATGCTATTATACCCGATGCAAAAACCAAAATTCCAAAATCTCTTTTCGAAATTCGAAAATTATTAAAGATAATTGATGATAAGAAGCAATTAACATTATCTACATCATTGCCACCCCGATCATCTACGATTGTTGTTTGTCAGTTGTGTGAAATGATTGCTCAATCAACTGATAAATGTTCGAATATTGATTGTTCTGAGAATATTGGATTTAAATTAAAACCATACACATATACATATTTCAATATACGAAGGCAAATAGAACAAATTCTTCAGCGAGAAACTAAAATAAACTTTCAAACGACTTCATCATTATCAACAGCATCATCATCATCTTCTATTTTAACAGATGTTAAAGATGGACGAATTTATCATGATTTTTTGTCTAAAATCAATATACCTGATTGTCATTATATTACACTTACACTATCGACGGATGGTGTACAAATCGGTACATCAACAGAAAAAAGTCTATGGCTTATAACACTAACCATCAATGAAATTAATAAATCAGAGAGGTTTTCATTACACAATGTTATTATTGGTGGCATAAATAGTTGTTTCAAGAAACCATCACGGCAAATTATGAGAATAATGATCAATCCTATTGTTAAAGAATTGAAAGAACTTGAGAGTCCAAAAGGTTGTTATATCAAATCATTGAATAATAAATTTGAATTGTATTGTGTTCATCTACTTGGATCAACAAATGATAAACCTGCAACAGCGTTGTTGCAGAATATAGCCGAACCTACTGCTGCATATGGTTGTTCGCGTTGCGAGATAAAAGGTATAAAATCAACATTTTGAATCGTCGAAGAGTATATTATCTATTACTTGCTTCTTTCATTATCAGGAAAAACTACATTATTAAATCCTCTAATATCCGAAAAAAATCGAAAGCATCAGGTACAACATTAAATGAGAAAAAAACGTGTAAAGAAACACATCGTATTCGTGTCTTTGTGATCGAAGAAGATCAACCTATGCCAGAGCTTCGTTCAGCCGAGCGCTATCGAACGATTATGCGATTAATTCAAACTCAACAATTTGCATCGGGAGTATATATAGAACCAGATATACAGAGAGGTTATTTGGGACCGTGTCTCTTAGCAGACTTAGCCTTTTTCGATCAAGGGCAAGGCTTTATGTCAGATAGCTTACATACAGTTTACGGTGGAGCTATGGTAAATAAAATCTTCTCTTATTCCTCCGTTTCTCAGTAAAATAAATGGTTTCTTTTTTTCTACTTGCGTAGAAAAAATTATTATCACTTTGGTTCGATCGTAAATGGTGTACAAAAGAAAAACCGTGGACCATTGAATCAAAAATATCAGATATCAATGAAATTTTAAAATCATTTTGCTCGCCGTCAACAAGTGTTCGTATACCAAGAGATTTAAAAGTTCACAATAAATACAAAGCAAGTGAATATCGTTCCATGCTGTTGATTTTCTATCCCATTTTCCAAGATATTTTACCAAATAAATATTATGATCATCTTAAACTACTTGTTTTTGCGCTGCATATTGGGGAAAATCGTGAGATCGAAAAAAAAGATTTAGTAACAATGGACTTGTTATTAAAAGAACACGTAAAACAATTCGATTTTTTTTATGGTGAACGCCATTGCGTCAACACAATCCATTCCATTGTCCATTGTGCCGAGACTGTTCGTGACTACGGCCCTTTGCAATGTTATTCAACATTTAATTATGAGTCGATACTGGGTAAGTTTGCTTCTATTATTAACAACTACTCTATGGTTTGAGAAAAAAATATATATTTGTCTGTACTTATGCAGGAGCAATCACATCAACAATCCATGGCAGTCGAAAACAGGATCGAGAAATATTCAATAACATGGAGATGTTACGACAGTCTTCTTATGTGGCATTAGAAGATAGCCATGAGTCGCCATTGTATGAATATATGTTAAAGTTAACTCGAAAAGGCTATCGTAAGCCATATTTAACGGGTACATTTACAACAACGAAGCCGGTTAAATTAAAACAAGGCGAAAAACGTTATTTACAAAAGATCTATTTAAATAAAAGTTTTCAAGTGTATTATCGTTGTGTTTATGAAAATATACAATACTCATCCTGTCATTGGAAACAATCAAAATTCGATACCGCTATTATATTTCGTGAGAGAAACACAGATAAATTAAAATTTGCCATTATTGATAAATTCATTGTTTGTGAACAACCAGAAAAACAATTGTTTGTTCAAATATATAAACTAGAAAATGAAATCTGTGATTCTCTAGTGGTTAATGAAATTACAGTTGAAAATTCCAACACAGCTATTGGAAAGATAAATTTCACAATTCCAATACAGATATCATCAACACAAATTATTGAAAAAGTATTTTTTCTTCGTCGAAAAGAAAAATTTATGTTCATTCGTTTGTCAAATCAATCTGAATCTTCTTAAAATTCGTCTTAACATGTCATATTTCTTCGTAATATCTATATGTTTAATTTGATTTTGCTAATGTATTGAAAATAAAAATATTTTGACTTTGGTAGTTAAAACCACAGCCTCCAGAATACACACTCATAAAACACAATACAGAATTATGGTGGTCATTTTTATTCTAGTACATTGGAAGAAAAATATTAGCTGATTAGAGAACATTAGAATACAATCTAATCTGATCAGTATTCTTTCTCGGCGTGAAAAATGATTTCACGAGTCAATGAAACGTGCTCGAACGCATTCAATTTTTACAAAATTTATTTTTGAACTCACGAGAAAGTGTTTAGAAATTTAATGAACGAAAGAAAACGCTTTCTTGTCTCTCTAAGAATGATGCTTAATTGCCTAGAACATGTTCTTCAGTTCGAAGAGTCCATTCTTAGACATTCCACTGCGGAACGTCAAAGAAAGCGATATCGTTTGGATGGAACTTGATCCCAATCGTTCCCAATTAGAACGAAAGGAGAACCATTCCAATACTGAATGGAACGGCTCGGAACGTTTTCTATCTGATGAAGAACGATTTTAAGCCAGAAAAATAACAATCCATAATAGTGCTAAACGATAGAGAATGCGTTCTCTCAGATGATGAACGTATTCTTGCCGGTAGTGAACGCATTCATCAAACTATAGAACGTGTTGTGCATGGACAAGCTAGCTTTCTGGTTTTTGACGAATGCGTTCGATACCGTTTTTCTCCATGATTATTTTTCACTGGGCAATCCGCCGTTTTTGTCTACTCGTAATAAACGAAATTCAGCAATAACTCTGCAAATGAACAGAAAAATATATTTGTTTGTCTGAATAAAATAAAACAAATAATTTTATCTGGAGGCCATCAAACATTTAGTTTTAAATATCGCGATTTATCGGCAATATTATGCAGATTAGCGATTAATCGCGATTAATCGCCGGGCTTGCTACTTATGTAAATAATTGCCGGTAGCTCGCGATTTCTTGACGATTTTTGTTCAGACTTAACAAGATCGTCAATTAATCGCAATTAATTGTCGATTTTTTAAGTTGAATCGCGATTAATCTGCGATTTTCTTCAATTTCACGATTAATCGCTAAAAGTCTCGCGATTTCGATGACATGGGTTTGTTTATCCTCTTTAAATTAACAAAACTTTTTTTTATTATAAATAAATACTGCTTTATTCTAAACACACACAAACAAAAAAATATAGATTAAACTTATTATGATATCCAGTGCTGACTGTCATTTTGTTGTAACTAGAATGATTTCATTATTATTATGTGTTTTTATACCTATGCTGATATGCTTATCGTTATTCGTTTGTATTCCATTTACTGATAATCGAAAATTTTGTGATATTTCGTATAACTTAAATGTCATAATGATCGCATGCATCGGCTTTGTTAATTATATTTGGAGACCAATAACATGGAGATTTCGTGATATTTCCCTCCAATTTTTATTTATAATCGTCATTGCAGTGCTGTCTGGTCTCATATCACTGAAGCATCTTGATACTTTTATTGGTCCAATATGGGTCAACGTGCTCAATTTTATTCTTAGTGCAGTCGTATTCATATATCTGACATTAACTTGGGCAAATCATCATGATGAGATAGAACGTCAATTTTTATAAGCTAAGAAAACTTTTATTGTTATTTTTTAAATAAAGTTTTATCACAAATGATGCAAAAGATATATATATATATATATATACATGTATATTACATAAATGGACATGTAGTGAAAGAAATGACGCATTGCATTTTTATTAATCAGATTCATTGGGTGTCCAACTAAATAACTACAACTAAAGCTGTGCAAATTTTCATTATTTTATTTTTTAATTTAGTTGAAGCTAATGTGTGATTAAGAAGAGAACAAATGACAACAAATTTGATCTCAGCAATCTAATTATGAATTTATTTAAAATATTTCTATTTTTCCAAGGTAAAATAAACTATTGTTTTATATAAAAGATATGGACAAAAGATGGTTCTTCTTATTCCATTGAAAAATCTTTTATCTTATCCAGATTTATCTCTAATCACTTATTCATTTGAGAACTAAATTACATCAAATAAATCTTTTTTTTCTTTGTTTGTGATTTGATAAATTAATCTATTAAAAGATCTTTATCATAAAATACTAATGAACGACATCAATCTAAAGCATTAATTAACATTCCAAGTAAGTTTTACTTTAAAGAATTTATTAGCTGAATTAAAAGCGAAAGAACGATGAAGATATTATTTTCTGTTATTAAATATATTAATTTAGTTCATCATATAAGAACAAAAATTAACAAAACTCTAATTCTATTCTATTTAATATATGTGAAGAAAATATCTAAATAAAAATATTATCTGAAGAGTCTATAATAAAATTATTCATAGGTTCTTCGATCCAAAAGAAAAAAACTACTTAAAACGTGCGTAGAACTTATACAAATGCGACGCACTCAAATTTAGAATCATTTTAATTTTCAATTAAGTCCGATATTATAGGTTGATCCCGGTTTTGTTTTATTCGAATGTATAATTTAATTAAAATGTATTGAACTTGTTTCTAGAAAATGATATAAATAAATATCGACATGTTAAGATTTTCGAAAGAAAACAAAAACATAATCTTGTTATATGAATTGGCAATACAGAATCAAGTATAACTCCATCAACTTGTTCATTATATTGAGTTACATGAAGATATCATTGTAAAAGATAAGTTCCTTGATCTCGGTTCCATTAAAATAACACGTTGATTTGATTTTAAATATTGACAATTATTACCAATAATTACTTTAAGAATATATTCTAAATCATATGCAGTATTAGTAAGTATATGGATTTTCTTTTATATAGAGCAAAGCAATTCATTTGAACAAAACAATATTTTAAATGAATAATTTCTTTCATTCATTCATAATTGGTCAACTTCTTGATCATCAATTTCTGAAGAAAATTTGATTTCAATAAAAATCGGTATATACAATCTTGATATTCTGATGCAATCCTTTATCGATTGTCTTCTTATTATGATCTGTAGAGTAGAACAATTTTAATAAAAGAAGAGTTCGCGGTTAATTCAACTTGAGTTAAATAAAAGTTGTCCGTGTTTTTAAATCGAATATTCAGTATGTTGAATATTTATTGATAAAATGATTTGAAATTGTGGCGAATATCAAAATAACCGTTGTTCACCATCATTGAATGGCAATATACAATTCCAAAGCACACCACACATCTGTTGACATATGTCGTCTAACTTTTTTCTACTAAAATATTTAGAACATCAGACTAAAAGTCATCGTGAAATGCATGGCCAGCCTCTCTTAACCAATGTCACCAGTTTCGCTAAAATCTATAGAGTACATTATAGTTCATTGGCCATCAAATGAAACAAGCTAATAGTTTCAGTTCGGACATACGTATGTATAAGGTGTTCTAGCAATAATGAAATCATCAATAAATATTATTAGAATAGTTTATTTAGCAATTTTAAGCATGTATAGATTGAGAAATATCAAGAAAAATACAGAAATATTCTCTTTTTTTTATAAATGTCTCTAATGTATTTTATTACGACCGATGTTGAATAGACTTGTACAATTAATTTTTACGGGTGACTAATGAGTATTTAACACCGAGAAAAAAAGCAAACAGAAGACAAACAGAAAAGCTAATGATTTGCACGATAAACATTAACATAGGTCGAATATCATAGAGAATTTCAATTGGTCGGCATCCCAATACACTGGCCAATTGATTGCATATCGATGCACTAACAAGACATATGAGTATATTGCGACACCAGGAGCACCATTGGCGAGATTTTATAAGTTGATCATGATAAATAGCTTCATATAACCATTGTGACCCCAAAAGAAATACGTTGGAGCACACACAGAGTAGTAACACTACGAATTGCATGTATCCGTAACTTTTCATATTGTAAATACTAACTGATGATGAAAATGTACAACGTTCTGTAAAGAGATAGAAGGAAAATATTTAGAAAAAAGAATTTCTCATGGCTCCTAAATGCTTAATTGAAGTGCTTAAGGTGACCTGCTCCTTCCCTGTTTCATAACCTGAAAATCAATGCCTTTAGATTTATAGTTTTTCATCGTTAGTTTAGTCTAGAAGTGTTCTCCGTCAAATACCATATAAACGAGAATATTCGCTGGTTTTTAGTACACTTATTATATATAAACCTAAAATATCTAGCAGGAAACTGAAACCATGGCTCTCGAAAGTTTTGGATGAGATAAGGGCTGAGCTTTTTTCGCATACAGTATTCAAAAATTTTCTCACAAGCAGTTACAAAATAAAATTACCGGAAAAGGGGCTGCGGCTGAGGCATAGAAGTATGGCGACGGACGTCGATGGTCACTCCCCTTTCTTAATATGGAGAAAATTTTCATCGTTCTCAGCGATATTCATTTTCTTCGGAAAGCAAAATATCTTAAATGCAAAAAAATTCCACACTTTTACGTCAAAAAACATTGTACATGCATTGTTTCAGCTTACAGAGAATTTTGTTTGTACTCTCTACTTCATCCTAGATGACATTTTTGGCGAGATGTAACGTATTATTTGCATCAAATGTAGTAGAAAACATCTTTCTATGTAAAAGCTATAATGAAACCTTCTTGTTTGGAATCCATTTTCACGACAAACATGGACCCTGATAAAAGTCACTAACTAGTATGTAATTAAAGATAATTTGTCGCAAAATGAAGCGCTTTTGCAGACAGGTCTCCAGAAAGCTGTAGCGTTTTCACAGTCAGGCAACAAAGGCTTCTCAGAATTTTTGACACAATTGTAAAGATCCCAGATGTTTGTAGCTTATTTTCAGAGAAAGATAATTCAGTTTGCCACTGTAGATGGCTCATTTTACAAAGATTATCTGCAGTTTTGATGCTAGCGTAGTGTTTTTTTAAGTTTCACCAGAAACTACACACTATCTGACAGAAGTCACGGACGGTTTTACAAGATATATCAGATCTAGCAGAATCCACTATCTGGCTGCAATATTTGCCAGAAATTGACAACTGCTAGAAAAATTTGGCAGATAAGTAAGTGAGATATTTTAGCAGACATATCTGAAAAATGAGGGGAGGAGAAAGAAGTAGTGTTCTGCGTGTCCTGGATTGAAGAAAAAAATTTGTGAACGTGTTCGTGACTGAAAAACGATTTCCCTGATTGTGACCAATGGTGTTAATAAAAATTTAAAACAAGATATACATGTAAACTTTATTTATATGAGTAAAATCTAATTACATATTCATCTTGCTCCCAAAGGCAGTGGACACAAAAAAAATTCATATACTATAAAGAAATAAAAATAAAGCAGTGCTGACACGATTTCAATAAATACAAGTGCATGTTTTATACCATAGGTCAAGTTTTGCATATAGTTAAGATACTATTTTTTGGAATTTAAAATATTTTGCAATATATTAGTAGAAAAATGTAGAATTTTTAATAAATATTTATGGCAAAATAACCGATTTTTCAGTGTTTTTTTGCGAAATCTTTACTGTCCTATCGTAAATAGTACAGTTTTTTCAAAAAAATGCTAGTTTTTTCAGTCAAAAAGTCTAAAAACAAATAATTAAGATTATTAATTAATTTTTAATTTTTTAAATTAATAATTAGACAAAAATTGACCCTCAATAGAAGGCCACCAAAAAAATAACGATGTGCTGAGACACTGTATAAGCCCATGGCCTTTTATTCTGGGGAGGGGTTTAATATGTTGCGGCTGAGAAAACGGGACGATTTAGGGAGTGACTTTCAGCTTTTGCAACTCCGGTACACTTCGAAGGAAGCTCTTGAAATTCTTGTGTCAGGTGAATTTTGATTTACTCTTCGTGATCTACCTATGCTGAAAGCTTCAACGAGTTCTCCAAAAGTTCCGGAAATCCCAAGGATCTCTTTAGTTTATTGGATCAACGAACGATTTCTTAGTTTGATCTTCTAAACTGGTGATCTATTCTGCATGAAAGATAATTTGCTAAAAAACATTATTCGAGTTTTTTTCGTTTTTGCAGGAATTTCTTCCTCACAAAATAAACGAAACTACTTACTGGCAAAAGCCCAGTTTCTTAACTGAGACTCTGTCAAAGAATTGTTATTGCCAGCCAATATAAATTCAGTTATATCTCTTGGATCTGCATTCATTATTGGTAACCAAAAGACCGAGGTAATGCATACAAACAAAATAAATGAGTACATTTTTCGTAACTTGTTCGACCAATGAAAGATACGATTAATACTTGGTCTCAACCTGAAAACAAAAGAAAAACTAAAATATCAATTTTATCTGATTAATGAAATCATTTCACAGTTTATTATCATTAATAGAGAAAATTCTCCGCATTAGTTACAAAAATGAGATTTGGCAGATTAACCCCCCCCCCCGCCCCCTCACACACATCAGAAAAAGTCAGTTTTGGTCAACCTGATCGATTTTATGATTTATAGCTCATTAGATAGAGCAAAGTTTTAGTTGTTATCGCTCGTATGATAACCTTAGTAGCATCGTGATGGTATGACAACAGAACGGAGAAAAAGACAATCCCTCTTCACATGGAATTCAACCATGCATCTCCTGCTTACCGGGCAGACGTATTAACCACTTTACTAGAAAGGGTATCTCCTCTTCGTCTTACGATTGGATGGGAACAATCCGATCGTAACATTAGTTTCGAATGCACTACAGTTTATTCATTTTATGATGAGATTCCAGGATACTAGATACACTCTTCTGATTCCTCACTGGGGAAAATAGCGTATTTTTCTCAACAATTCGGTTGCTGATTGGACGCTTCCGTGCGTCCCATATTTCTCCGCCATTTCAAACGATAGAAAGTCCCGAATGGTTTTAAGATGTAGCTAACATCTGGCGATGCACCTTAACAGGTCCCGATTTTTTATTTACCCTTTAATGTTTACTGAAAATGAATCGTGCCTGGCCTGCACTACATGAATTTTCCGTATTTTTTCGGAAAAGTTTTTCTAAAACAAACCAATGGAAAGTTGAAAAATCGAGATCTGTTAAGTTGCAGCGCCAGGTCTTAGCTGCATGTTAAAACCAACCCGAACTTTCTATCATTTGAAATGGCGCAGAAATCTGGGACCCACAAAAACCTACACTGTAAACTAGAAAATACATTATAGAGTATAATGAAAGATATTCTAGGAAAGCCCATACGAATTCAACGACGAATTTCTATTTTCTTAAAAATAAATATTGATGTTCAAGTTTTGATTTTCTGCAGGAAATCAAATTGAATTTCTATTATTTAGAAAATCAAGCATTTTCTAAAAGTTTGAAAATGCTTTAGCTTATTTAAAGTCGATTTCCTACAAAATAGAAATTCAAAAACATTTACAGTGTATACTCACACCCACACCCACACACCTTTAACAGCTATCAAAGTCATTAATAAAATAATATAGAGATAAATAGTTTCTCTTGTCGTGCTACCTTTTCACTGTTAGGTTTTAAATGAAACTTACCAAAAATGAGCATACAACGCGTCTGCTCCAATGCGCATGGTCGATGAAAGTTGTTGTTGTTGTCGAATAGGAAATGAAAAAATAGTTGCCATGTTTACATAACTAAAAAGAGCGATTATCATAAAAAAAAACTTTTAATTTATTTAGCATCTTTCAGAATGATCAGAGTCACGATCAATAACAAGCGTGAGAGTGACTCTAATATAGGTTTGTGACAGTTCATGGGCCAAGAGCTGGAATTGATATCAGTCACACAGTTCTTTTGAAAGGAAACACGTCAGTGGTACCAATTGCGAAAAAAGAACTGGTCGTTGTTACCAGTTCTTGAAAAAAGAACCAGTTCATAGAACTGTGAGCTGTCATAGGCCTACTCTAAAAGACAATCTTGATTGAGTTGAATTCATCAGATCCGACCCGAGTTCGACTCCTATCGAAGCAAGACCTACAAATCTTGGACTTCATGGACTTAACAAGGGTTTGGGTTAGTTGCTTGCGTGGATACATGCTCGCTAGGATATTTACTCGTGTGGACAGTTGCTCACAAAAATATTTAGAAGTAAATATGTAAATAAGACATGAAAATATTTATTAATTATAACAGTAATTATTAACAAAATACAAGAGAAGTGATAATCTATATTGATAATAAGCGTACAATGTAGTTCAATTTATCCTTTATATCCTTATGTGGGCTTTAAAGAAAATATTACCTCAATGTGGCTAAGGATTGTTTTTTTCGCTTGGATAGCTGACTATCAGGCATAGCACTAATGATATCCGAATGGATATTGTTTTCACCCCAACTCAAGGGGAGGAAATTAATTTAAAGTGCCTCTAAGTCATCGCTAAATCAGTGAAAAATCATCAAAAACCAATTGAGTTTTAGTGAGTTATGATGAGTTCGGGTGACTGTCAGAGCTACTCTGTGATTTTCAACAATTTCTACTTATTTGCGACAACTTTTCATTTTTTTCAAACTCATCCTAGCTCACAAATCACGTTTCCTTCTTGCTCCAACTCAATACCTCACTCACACCATCGTACTCAGCCCCATCCCCATATCCACTAAATAATGCTTATCTATCGTCTATTAACACAGCTTAATTAGTTCTCTAAATTCTATCACTGATAATTAGACGATCATCCCATTGACGAGCAAATGTCCTGCGAGCAAGTAACCGGCTCCCATCTAACAAAGATAATAAAAAGGATGCGCTAGTCATCGAATAGAAATAATGCATAAAAACATTCGGCATCTTCGTGGCTATTTTAAGATTCAAATAAGGCAATTTTATTGTATGCATTGCAATTTCGAGTTCAAATACGAAAAAAGGCTTTTTTTTATAACTCGGATCCGACTTGGAATCTGAAAAATTATTCAACGATTTGAGTTCAAAATTTTCCACCTGACGCCTCTTCCCAAAACTGGCACATAACTAGCACCTGTTTTTCATTGTAGACTTATCAGATTTGTATTCTCATAGTAAATAAATCACTCTAATATATTTAAAAAAGCAGTATCAACTGTTCCCCTCTCAATCGCGAGATTTGTTTCTTAAATCCGACGTCCAACTAGATAGTGGCACTTATAATTATATTTTGAAAAATAAGTGTTAGAAGCCGCTGCCGTAATCTATCTGTAAAGAAATCTGATAACAGTTGATTTGCTAAAGAATTGCAAACTAACTAATAATCATGTTGTACTATCGTTAACTTCAACAGATTTTTTTGTGCTGTAATATGATCAGAATAAAAAAAACAAAGATAATAAGTATTATTAATATTACAAATCCTTTACGGCCAGATACTTATTAGAGACACAATTAAGAAGAAAAAATCCCTAATGTTAATTTTACAAGACAGGGGTGTATTAAATATTGGTTTGACTAATCGAATTTATAACAATATGTAGATCGACTCAGACTTTCATGTTGATTTCAAATATAGCATTAGTCTGACTAGAAATTTGAATTAATATCGTGAAATTTAATCAAAACTATTGCAAAAAGTACTCTTTTCATACACTAAATATAATGCACACACTTTAGGTATCTTAGCTCAAATGGTAATCAAATGAATTATATATAACTCTGTAGAATTTTATTCGTTCTATTGAATGGTATAAAAAAGAAAGTCAAATACACAAAAAAATATACCCAATGATTTTAATAATTGTTTGACTGTGAGTGTTTGAATTATATCTTGGTGTAAGAATGATATCGTATACGACCAACTTTTTCAATAAAGTACCAATAGCTCGTATATAAAACGAGGCAAAATTAAATTGAAAAACAAACTTGAGAGTTAAAATAAAGTTAAGTGACTTCTTTCAGATTAAAATAACATATATCGACACGATCTACCGCAAGAACTGCGCATTCTTTATATGTGATTATCTGGAAAAAAATGAATATGATTATATAAATGTATAAAAACTAATTTTTCATGAACGTTTTTCTGAAAAAAGTTATGTTTAAGAAAAGAAACCTTAGCAATTACAGGACAAACTCGCTTGCTTTATTTTAATTTAATTTCTCCTCTGTTATAACAGCACCTATGTTGTTAAGTACTGAAAGACCAAAATATGATTGATAATGAATGCGACCTGATGATCGCTCTGTTATCTGCTTGTGCATTACTCATACTCATGGCATGTGCTTGACAGAACAAAACATATGCTTCAGCGAATCAATCTCAAGGGTACTGTACGTGGCGCCCTCTAGTTTTTTTTTGCAATGGATATACTGTAACACAAATAGTAATCAACACAGAAAATTATTCTCCATCAAATTGAGGTTTTATTTTTTTTAAATAAATATTTATGTGTAGAAAATAATCGAAACAATCTGAGCAGATGAAACATAGATCTACAATACCGACTTTTATTCGGAAATATTCTAATGTTGAAAAATTTGTCTCAATCAGAAAATCTTTCTCTGATCTAGCAACAAGTGATGTTAATCTGAGCCTTAGAAAAAGCATGAAGAAGTATAATGACACCAAGTGCATTAGTATGCCGCTGATTTGATGAATAGATCAGCGCTTCGTTCCTATTTGCTAACATGCAAATATACATCTTTCGTTGTCTCCTATCCTCTCAACTCATAGGTGCTTCCAGTGTTTCTAATGGCAAATGTACACAGCACAAGCAAAATGTACAAACATTTGCTGCTGCGAAAATACACGCTGCTGTACATTTTGTTTTAAAAAGTAGCGTGCACAATGTACACTTTGTAGAAAGGTTTAAAATGTATTTTTAGTTCAAAAATTATGATTAAACGATAAGTAAACAGTGGTCTATTTTCTCTACTATTCGTTGAATAGAATACTTTGTCTGACTTTGTTGTTTTTTTCATTTTCAGATTAATGTCATTTCGTTCCCGGTACTAATGTCATAACTGCAGAAAAAAAATGAAAATTGAAAATTACAATATTCAATTTAGCTTTCTTCAAATTATACTGATGTTCATGATGATGATGAAGAGGACCGTAATAGTTTTTATAGATCTTGTGTTTATCTAGGATTTGAAAAACAGTAAATTGAGGTTCTTATGCTTATGTGCTATTCTAATGTTGCACTGGTGTGTGGTGTGTCTTTCTAGATGAATTACATACAGATTGTTTTTTCCCTTGTTCTCTATTTGTTTATTTATTATTGATTTCTATTACTTTCTCAATAAGATATAACGATATTTTTTTACATTTCTTGTCATCCTATAAAAGTTCAACAAAGCACATTTTGTTTATGAAAACAAAGTGTAAATGTACACTTTGCTTATTTAAAACAGCGTGTACTGTACATTTTATTTTAGATTTCCATTAGAAACACTGAGTGCTTTTACGCAATACACGCACCCACACTGCCACGTGTGAGTGAATTACGTGTATACGTGTGAAGTGGTGGATGTATCGTGCACAAGAACCGACGTCTATATGAGTAGAGACGCAAATCGATGTTTTCATCGATATAACAGAAAGGGGGCAGAGACAGGTACTAATTCATTTATATCTCATCAAAAGTAAGTAATACGTTCATTGTTCGGTGATCTCCTTTTATCGCCGAATATTGATTTTGCGATCTGAATAAAGCAAATATTTCTGTGCCATTCGCTTTTTAATTACTTTTGATGTAGTCTAATCGAAATCATTTATAATTATCATAAGTTGATGAAGACACTCGGTAGTAGTTTGATTCTTTCATTGTAGTCAAGCTTCCTTATGTGAAAGTAGTATAAAGGAAAAAACTGATAAAAATACTTTATCAAATTTTTTCAATATTCGACAGTGAAGCTTCTCTTGAATAGCATTCGCCTAATAGAACATATCTTTCATATTGATTGTTCTTCGACCACAATTTGTCAGGTCAAAACTTTTCGGATCCAGTCGGACCGAACTTTTATATTCTAAATGGAAATTTCTAAAGTCCTTTCAACAAAAGAAAAGTGTCGGCTCTTTTATTGTGTCGTATTTATTTTCATAATTTTTAATTAAAACTTTTCAAAGAAGCAGAACGATTTTAAGAATTTTAAAAGGAGTGATTTAATCTAAATTACAAAGTTGCCCGAAATACATGAAATACTTTTTTTTCCGTTTCTTAATCCACTGACTTGAGCAACCTACGCACCTCTCTGGCTACTAGAAGCAACCCGATCGAAGTTTTTTCGAACTTAGAACTGTTCTCGGCCGGGTTCGGGACTAACGTGACGCACACTGTCTTTGATTCTGCCGATTCAGTTTAAAACTGATATCTTTATCAAGTACTAGTATATTTATTGTTGTTTATTTGGTTGTTGAAAATCCAATAAAGCATTGTTGACGATCAAAATTGTTGCAAATTTGATGAATATCTACCAAATTAAAAGATTAATCTATAAAATTGAAGCCTAATGAAAATGTGTATAGTGCGCTAGAATTTAGATTATCTTGACCTTGGTCAAAAGTAGAAATGTCGGAAGTGAAAATGCAGCAAATTCTGTAAGGGAGAAATGTTACAAAAGATACAGTATGGAAATAGAAATGTACTTCTCTCTCAATTTTACATTCTCATCTTCACCCTATTTTTGTTCTCGACATTTTAACTTTCGCCCAAAGACACAATTACCAGAATTTTTCGTGTATTCCTGATCTACAAATTTCTTTCTTAGAAGAATAAAGAACACTCTTTTCTGTATAATCCTTGAAGAAAATGTGCATTCTATGACTATTTATTGTTTTAGTTAAATAAATTTGGCAACAACTATATCACTTTCTATTCAACAACAACGATATCAACAAAAATCACAGTTTATTATGCATAGTTTTCATAGTCACTTCAAGTATGTTCGCCTTTAAACGCCACTGAAAAAAAAACTGAACAGATTTCTACATTGATTTTTTTTATTGATATAGAGATTCTATTATATACTTATTTCTTTATAGGTTGAGACCAAAGCTTAATCGTGGGTTTGCTTGGACTAATGTATTGCGGAAAATACATATATTAATCTTAATATCATCTGCTTATTTATTTTTCCCATTACCTGTTGTCAATAACTATTCAAGTCAATTCATGAAGTCATCATTATATAATAGTAGTGACTCGTCGAAGATTTATCGCCTTATCGAACAAGCTACAGTTTGTAAGTAGTTTTGACTAGTCTTTATGAAAAGAAGAATATATAGAAAAGTAGACAGAAGATCTATTTTCAAACTGAATCTTCCATAAGGAGCAGGACAACAGTCAAAACTAGATATTTCATCTATTGATGAAAATTTTCGATTTATCCTAAGAAAGCGTCCACGAGGAACCAAGGCAATGGTAAAATTTACATTTTTCTTTTCTTGCGTGCGTTTACAAGACCAGTGTAAAACTACCAAAGCTAAAAATTTAGGTTTGGTAGTTTTACACTATGACCTTTCGAACACACATGAAAAACGAAAATTTTTAATTTTGACCAGTGTCTCATGGTGAGGTGATCCTTCATTCTCTCATGAATGCTCTCTTAAGAAGTGGTGATAGATAACTTCATTTAATTGTTGTCCGATTATATGTTTACAGCGCGATGTTCATCGTCGTCATTGATTTCTCCCGAAAATATTCACAGTTACACGTCGATGAATTTAATAATCATGTTACTGTATATTGGCTCTATATTATCCAATTTATTAGCTCAATATTTATATTCATATGCTTCTCATGATAGAATTGTAAAACATTATCCGTGGGTTTGCTGGTGTCGAAAAATAATTATTTGCCTAGCTTTTGTCTCGATTTTCAATCAACTAGTTAATACATTGGCATGCCGACCAATTGATATTCTCTACGATATTCGATTTACCTCAATGCTCATTGTACAAATATTTGGCTTCTTCATGTGTCTGATATATGCTTTTTTTCTTGGTATTAAATATGCATCAATCGAGCACAAACACTAATGACAGTAGAATCTTCAATATTGACCACATTCATGTCTATTTGAAACTTGACGAAACGATGCTGTTTGATGGATAGTTTCCTGTACATACTAAAATATTGGAAAATATTCACAATTAATTTTCTGTCGATTTGTATTCTTCAAAATAAAGAATGTTAACTTTGTATTAGCTTAAAAAATTGAATTAGCGAAAGTTAAGTTTTCTACGAAGGCACAATCTTTCATATTTCTGTAACTAATGTATTTCACTAACTCTTTTTTTTATTTACTTTAGTTCGCTAAAAGAAATAGACAGATACCATAGCGATGTGCATTATTATTATGGAACGGTTAAATAATCAGAGCGCATGTCAAATTTCTATCAATTCATAATATCTTTCAACAGTAAAACGTTTTTACTTACAGCATAGGCTCGTTTCATCTTGGAATTTTCTTAGTATAAAATAGTGCACAACTTGTAGACAAAATATATAGAGCCAAAATTGGCGAATCAGTTCGAACAACTTCTTCATTAGTTCAAAATTACTGCAATATTTTATACAAAGTAGTCTAATAGACTTGTTTATCTGCATAAATTTTCGGGTGAGAAAATCGATCTTGCTACAATCGGCCTAAATAGAAACAACCCATGAACATACACTATTTTCATGGTCAACATGGTTTAGTAATGTTTCTAAGATCTAATAACTCTACGTCAAAATGAAAAACAACAGCTCAATTAAGAGAACCGATCATTTTCTAGATTAGAATATTGCTGTTGAATTGACTCTAAATGCTAACGTATGATGAACGACTTTCAAAAGACTTTTTGTTTTCTTTGATTGTAATAGCTAGGGGTATGACAGTTCAGTTCTAGTTCCGTTCAAAAGAACTGTTCAGACAGTTCACATGATCTGATCTTAACTGTTCGAACAGTTCAGATCAGATCAAAAGAACTGGTCGAGCAGATCTTTAGATCTGATCTAATCTGTTTGAACAGTTCTTTCGCTCATTTGATCTGAACTTAGATCTGAGAACTGTCATAGCCCTAATATTGATAATATTCTCGATATTATTAAAGCTATGAACTGTGTATAACTGTCGTTTTTTTGAAGAAAAAACATCTACACAGATGTTCTTTATAGATCAAAACAATAATTGATGTATAATCTTGAATATTTATCTCAAAATGTCTAAATCAAAAATCACGAACGAATCACATGATGAATTGTATTGTCATCGCGTAGAACAAAAATTTCAATTGGCGTATTTTCATTATCATCGCTATAAATACCATTGTATTGTGCGGCATTGATAAACCAGGTTTTGTTTATCTGACGAAAGCCATACGAATGATGAACATGGCCAAACACAACAGCTTTTAATGATGGTCTAAGCGAGATTGCGTCTCGTAAATCAGCACAACCGACATGTGAACCTTGTTATGAGAAAAGACAACTTTATTGAAACATAAGTATTTCTATCGATAGTAATCACTGAAACTAACGTGAACGTATAATATTGTATTTAATGAATCCTCTTACACTTGAAAATAATAACTACTTCTTTTCTCTTTCTATTTTCTATGTATAGTTACCATAATTTTAACAGAAGCCACAATAACATACCTCTAGAGCTCTTATCCAGGATACCGGCAGGAGGTCCATGAGAAACCAAAATATCACAATCTTCTGGAATATTTTTCCATAATATTCTAGCATCGCTTGATTGACGTTGATATTGAAATCCACCAACAAATTTTGGTGTATAGGGGCATCCATAGATTTTCAAACCTTCTACTACACAATGGTCATTTTCCAAATAGGTTACATTGTTTTTCTTGGAGTAAAATTCTCGATCTTTTTGATTTTTCTTACCAAGGTTTCGCTTTTCCAAACCAATGCCATCCATATTACCAGAAATAAAGATTTTATGCTTGAAATTATCCAATGAGCACAGCCATCGAAATGCATTGTTTACTTCAGTTTTGGAGCCATCTTCACCGAAGTCTCCCGCATGAATAAGAATATCCCCTTGCATTCGTTTCATTCTACGATCAAAATTAGCCTTGTTATGTCCGTTGTGTGTATCCGAAATACAAACAATTTTGATGTAGTCTTTGCGCTTCAATACCATTTGCACACAGAAATGATCTTGATTATCTACTTCACGAGAGCGAGCTGACTCACATGTTGCTCCATCAGTCGCTAAGGCATTGGATTTAGCAATGACCGATGCATTTTCGAAGTCATCTTCATTGTCGACTGTCATTTTGTCGTCCACATCTTCTGGTGTTGCGGCAGATTGTGTCGCCATTGCGGACTGTAGTTTTGACGAGAAACTATATTGCAATAAAATAAAGATTCGGATGAAAATAATGGATGAAAAAAACTTCTTATAAACGTACACATCGGAGTTCTTTATATCTGATCTGCCCGAGCAGTTCTTTTGATCTGATCTGATCTGTTTGAACAGTTCAGATCAGATCTAAAGATCTGTTCAAACAGTTCCAAGGATCTGAACTGATCTGCTCGAACAGTTCAGATCAGACCAAAAGAACTGGTCGAACAGATCTTTAGATCTGATCTGATCTGTTCGAACAGTTCAGATCAGATCCTGTGAACTGTCTGAACAGTTCTTTTGAACTGAACTAAAACTGAACTGTCATACCCCTAATCCTACCATGAAATCCAATAGGAAAATTTCTCTTGCACATTTCGGTAGTGCTATGTCTCTTTTATCGATTGATGCAAAATAAATTCATTTTATTCCAGATCAGTTGGGTTGAACTTGATTTTTCCAATGAGATGCATTTAACATGGAGAAAACGCAAATTAGGTACTACATTTTGACAAGGTTCGAACACGGCCTTACAGGAAAAGAAATTCATGAGGGGTTAACTCATGCTTGGGGTGGATGCCATGTATCTTACAGCACAGTTGCTGAATCGGTTCATCGCTTTAAGCACGGAAGAACCTCATTGGACGATGATCCGAGAATTGGTCGTCCAGTAGCTGCAATTAGCGATCAAAATATCGAAAAGGTTCAGATGCTGATTGAAGAGAATCCATAAATTAGTATCAGGTACATTGCGTTTGATTTCGGGATGTCATACGGAACTATTAGTGGCTTCATTCATAATGAATTAAAGTTAAAGAAGTTATGCGCAAGAACGGTGCCACAAAAGTTACCCGAACAGTGTCAGAGCAGCGTGTGGAAGCTTGTTAAGGGAATTGTGTCGAACTGGGATCAGGCAAATGGCATTTGTGGGAAATCCTCCTCACTTATCGCTGTGCACTTTTTCGCTCTAATGTCATTTGAAAAGGCAATGAGCCTTATCCACACTTTGCATGTTGGCCACGAATATGTATAAAATTGGCTCCCAAATAAATTTTTGTTGCTAAGAGCGGTTTATTTCCTTTTATCTATCTTTGACAATCGTCTTCCTTGCTTAGAGCATGTCCACTTATCACCTTTCCTCTGTCTCCTCTCCTTTAATTGCGTTATTTCTTTTAAGTTCCCTTCCTCCATTCTTTTTCGCATACGATACGTTCAGAGAATATCCCCGGAGACTCGATTAAGTACTAGGGAACCAAACCTAACATATATAGAGATAAAGAGATATAGGAGATATAGGAGATATAGGAGATATAGTAGTTCCCTCGACTGTAGGAACGGTCATATGAAAACAAATGCGTTTGTCTGTCTGTTTGAGGCAGGTCAAAGAAACATCATACGAACTCTCCTTCGTTTTGAGCTAAACCGTCTTTTCATATAAATTTTCGTAAGGTTATTGCGGTCGGGGAATCCGAATCTGAAGTCAGATTTCAGAAAATCTGGGTTTAGTTTTCCGGACGCAGGAAATGTTTTTTTGAGAAAGCGTTGATATTCTCAATCCTGAAAGGATGAGTCTTCACAACGAAAATTCGTCTGTTTCTCTGGTGTCTGATTGGTCACAATGGAACCAATAGAAATTTAGTTTTCTGGAAAATACCTCCACGTAGGTATTTCGGGGTGGGGAGTTCGAATGTGAGCCACACAGGCCTCAGGATCCTATTGGTGGGCCAAAGAAGCAATAAAATCGAGGGTCTCAGAAACTGGCTCTCCGTAGACGATTCGGAATTGGGGGTCTAGTGTTAGCCCTATTACCTCAAAACTTTCGTTTCTGTCTTAGTGACCAACCGACGAGAGGTGCAGAAAGCAAGCTCACTGAAAGGTGTTAAGGAAAGCGACGTTTGAATTTGACTATCTTTCTAAATGGCTTGAAACACTGTTTTCAGAATGTATGTCTTTATAAGTAATGACTAAGGTTCAACGCAGTAGTTTTTTTCAAAAGGTTAGGATCAAGAATAGGATTGATTCCAGATTTTTCTGCCACCCACAAATGTTTTTCTCAGATTTTTGGGGACATTGACTTGTAGTGTTGCCTTTATTCAGTCAATGAGATCCATTTTTTTATGTTGGCTTTCTAAAAATACGGTCACTAATAGTAAATTGGTTGTATGTTCAGTTTGTCTCTACAATCATTTACAAAGGAATGTCCGCCCACGATTTAGAAACTGGTCGAGTGCAAAAAAGGCATTGCGCCAGATGTTTATCAAGAAACTCTATATTTTGCAGAAGGACACTCAATTAGATGTGGTCGAATCTAAAAAGTGAGCGGAATAACTATTTTTGCATTTGTGGTTACTACCTTTCCTGAGTACTTTTATAAAGCAGGCACAAAAACTGTAATTAACGTCGAAACACTATAATTTGATCGGAATTCGACGCAAGAAACCACTTTAACAGGTTCAGTGAGCGTTTTTATAAAAATTAATGGAGGGCAAACTGAAGCGACGAGTCGAGACTGGCATCCCGAAGGGACGGCGACGACCGACGAGGAGCTAGTTTCTTGCCTGCAAACGAAAAGCATTTTAACGTCGTTGCAAGGAAAATGTTCGATTGTTTTATAGACTGTCTGACTGCAACAACAAGAATGCAAAAAACGATCGCTCAGTCTGGTAGTGGTCTAACCATGAGGTGGACTGGGGTTGAGTAAAGTTGTCTTAAGAACGTTTTAGTACTCACGCAAAATTGACTTATTTTTTCAATCTAGGAGTAGTCATGCGTAGGGCGTGTGTGATGTTTAGCTTCATCTTACTCAATATTCAATATTGTTTTTCGACCGAAGGTCAAAATGAGGTTGACTTCCAAAATTAGCCGATTAAACGACAACCATTTTTCGGTCATTCAGATGATATCCTTGCTTCTTATATTGAACAGGGAATTATTAGTCCATAATATTCGTCTACCACCTTTAAATGAAACAGCTTTTAGATCCTTTGTTAGATAGCCAAGATCCGTCCAACTGCAAATGATTTGTTTTTGTTAGTGAATGTTATCAGAAATCTCTATCACTATTTCTTCCGCTGAGCGGTGCAAGTGTGACTGCGCCGTTTTGTTCAGAGCTTTTTTTACTCCGTTTATTTGTTCGTAATGTTTTCATCGAAACAATGTTCTCGTGATTTATTTTTCAAACAGATCATAAGAGTTCTTGTCACAGTGTGTT
>CAJNYU010001171.1:0-20515 GCA_905331475.1 Rotaria socialis
TTTTACCGTGAAATAAAGTGGTCGTTTTTGGCTGCTAGTCGGGAACCCCAACTGTCAGCCAGACACGGTCGAAAAACTTTTTGCGTTTAAACGCGTTTTTGAAAATTTTTGTCTGCTTGGGTGATCACAAGTAAGCGAACAACATCGGAATGTTATTTTTTGCGTACAAACAATATCAGGTTGAAATAACCAGATGCGTTCCAATGTCTTAGCATTTCTCAGTTCCATGTGTATGGATTTCTTGAACATATTCATAACCATAAGAGCAAGATTTGCATTATTATAAATAACACCAACGATAAATTCATCTTTTTTACATACGAGAGGATGTTTTCGTTCTCTAACGAATTCAATTACTGGAAATAGTATGTATTCCATAATCGATGAAGCACATTCATTTGTAGCAACAAAAAGAACTGTCTCAGAACATGTACATGATATCCAATTTTGTTCTCGAATGGTATCTACTTCTTTTATAGACATTGTATTTTCGTTAATACAAAAGATACTATTTGCTCCAAGAACAATAAATTGACCTAAGGTTACCGACCAACACATGTCACGAATTTCACCGTATGACCATAAAGTTTGTGTGATTATATTCGCATCTCGATCAAATAAACATAAATTTGGATGTTGATGTATCAGTAAATGTTGACCGTCACAAGCTAATGATTGAAAACCTCCTTCAGGACGATGTATAGCTTTGTATGTATGCGAAAGACTCGATAAATTAACCTCATGGTCATTCGTGTTCTTAATATCAATGAACGTATCGTCTAGTATTAATGGATGAGTAGTGATTTTGAAACATGTTTCTTCTAAATCCATTATACTGCTTCTAATCTGACTCATCTTTGATATCAATAAATCGATATCTTGATGAGTTGTTTTTTGTGCATTGTTAAGTTCAGTTAACTTGATTTGTATTCGATTGAGTTCTTCTCTTTGTTGATGAACTTTTTCATTAGCAAGTCGATCAAGTTCTTGACATTTTTGTTCGAAAAATAAGTCTATCTTAGTATAGCAATCTTCACGCCATTGTTCGAGCTTTCGACGACTATTACCAATTATTTTTAAAATATTTAATGTTTTAAGACGATCGTCAAGTATATTCGTTTCATTATTAAATCGGTTTAGATGAGAAATGGATAATTTATTGTATTCATTAAAATGTTGTAAGCACAAATTTTGCTGGCAACAATGACACAAACTACGTGACATGTGAATGCATTTTTTTACGGAACAAGATTGATGCATTTGATAAAAATAGTTAATAGAATTGCTCTGTCGTGTATATATAATGTGACAAGAAGAAAAAAAATCCTACGTTATTTCTCAATAAAAATGCACCTTAAGAGAATAAATGAAAAAGTATTGTTTTCTTTTAATTATACAATGAAAACTAAAATTTCATCCGACCTTCAAATAAATATGAAGAAAATGTAAGAATACTGATTTTACATAAATAAAGTAGAATAAAAAGTAATGTGAATACTTGTTTCATTTACTGCTGATCGTTATGTAAGGACACACATATTCGCAGATTGAACAATAAAGGGTGTGGGTGCGGGTGTTTGCAGTCTTCATATAGTTAAACCCACACCCTCATTTTGATACATACCATTCATTTCCACTTCGATAAATAATATGAGCAAATCTCTCGGCATTTGCACATAAATTAAATAATCTACTATTGACTTCAATTATACTGAATCAGTGGCGTAGCTAGGATTTTTTGAGTGTTGGGCCGCTTCCCAGCTAAATTATTTTGAGACATGGGCTGTATTGGGCAATTGAAAATCGATTGGGCCGCAACTGGAAGTTGTCAAAAGTTTATTGCTACCTCCAAATCTATGTTGTTTCAAGGAAATTTGTCATTACCCTATTAGAAATGACCGTGTTTGCTAATGTTCTCTTTTTCATAAATTAATTCTTTATTTCTCAAAATCTATCTATTTATTTCTACAGTAAAAATCATGATTAATCATAAATCGAACGAAAAGAACATCAGCTCACTTTATCATCTCTCAACACGTAATGATGACTGCTGCTCTATATTATATTCCTAGCGAGTCCTTTCAACCTTGTAAGTTTTTTTAACGGCTGATATTTTTAGTTATCTGTACATCCTCTGAACTATATATTATCATCCCATGTAAAAAAATTAAGGGTATAATCAGATTAAAATCGATCACAAAACGATTAAAATTATGCATCTTTTAGTAAATTTTTAATCAAAAATAATCGAAAAAATCAAAATTTCATTGATTATTTTGACCTATTTCGATTAAAATTGATGAAAAATTGATGAAAAAAATCAATTAAAATTGATGAAAATTAATTGAAGATTTTTTACGCATAACCGACAGAAATCAATTGAAACCGGGTTTTTTTCATGAATTTTTCATGAATTTTAATCGAAATTGATCAAAATAATCAATGGAACTTTGATTTTTTCGATTATTTTTGATTAAAAATTGACTAAAAGGTGCATGATTTTAATCAATTTTTAATCATTTTGTAATCGGTTTTAATTTGACTATACCCTTAATTGTTTTACATGGGATTCCATTACTGTTACTACTAATTCCTAAGTGAAATTTTCAAACGGCACTCATTAACATCTTCTTTTGCGAATTGGAATTTTTATTAATCAAATTTCGAAAGCATTGTCCACACTTATACCGTTCAAGTATTCGGTTTAAGCTACGTCTGTCGTTTGCGTTCAAAAGAATTCTATGTTCTCTCGCAAGATTCATAAATATACACTGATATCTTTATCACCAACTTTAAGTGAGGGCATAAGTTTGTTTCAGGTTAAAATATGATAGAATTGTCATTATTTTGATTATTGCTTCGGTGGAAAATATCGTCAATTGACTTTTCTCGATCATTTGAATATATTTCACCAGCAATCAGCGTTATAAAATAACATCATCTACGTTTTTAAACGTCAATGCATGTATATCAATATTTTTCGGTGTTGGGCCATTGCTATTGCCTAAAAAATCTATTGGGCAATAAATTTTTAACCGTTGGGCAATTGCCCGTTGCCCCCCCCCCCTGGCTACGCCACTGATACTGATAAATCAAAAAAGAGATCATCTGCACAGATGATAAAAAAATTCTTATGCTTTAAACACAATGATTATTCCATTAAAAATGAAAAATTTCACTATTCATTCAGTATCACCAGCATGTCATCGAAAGCGTTACATTGAGTTATCTATCTGATATTGAATATTTCTGTTATTTATTTGAATAATTAACATGTGTTTCATTGAATTATGTGTGCGTCTTCTATATATTCCCACCCACAGTCTTCGTTCTCTTGTCATGAAACTTTTTTCCATTCCTGTAAACCAGTTACATGTGAGTGAAAACTGAGTCAACAGAAAAGCAACTCTTTTTTCTTTCTCTCTGAGAATAAGTAGTATATCTGTGCAACAGAAAGATATATAACAAAGAGTGGGTTTTTTAGAAGACAGTTTTGTTTAAAAATTCTTGGTTACATTATTTTAACAACTCACAAGACATTGTAGAGTAAGATTCGAATAAAATGGCAATACATTCTGACTAATATGTACCTATAATTTCTTCATTATACTTTAGATTTGTTACGAAATATTTGATGGCATCAAGTCTCTTTAAGAGAAAGAATGAAGATGATGGAACTGATGGTTTTTACTCCACTGAATCAAAAGTTCCACGCGTCGTTTCTAATACCAAACTATGTAAACTAACACATTCCGAGGCACCGAAAGATGCAATAGCAAAAAGAAAATCGGATATGAATTGTACAGAACTCGACTGTCATTGTAATCACCCGCATGGGAGATCAACTGATTGCAACATGACCATTTCGCCTCATGGCAGTAGTAGTCGATCTTCATCCAGAACATCACATAAGAGAATGCACTGTTCACGTGGTGATACTACAGATGCAAAAATGCAGCAACTATCAGATAGTGAACTTATTGAAATAATTGTTGAATCTTTATCAAAAGCAGAAGAAAAGCTGCAATAATCCGATATTAACGATGAACAAATACTTGACACTCTGCAACAGAACGCATTAATAGAATCGAAATTAAAAAGAAATGAATTTCAGTCTGCCATTAGCTGTCTAAGCACAGAATACAAGGAAATTCTTTCATTGCCAAGCGACAATAGCGATAAAGTTTTACAATTGTAACGTATAAAACAAAACCTTCAACGCGAACTAAAACGTTGGCAATCACATCTTCCTATCTACGGAAGACGCTCGGATATTATTGAAAAATTGAAAATGAATCAAGTTTTGATTTTAAAAGCTGATACTTGTTCAGGAAAGAGTACACAAACAATTCAATATCTATGCGATGCGAATTTTGCTGACGAAAGTAAGGGAACATTGCCGTCTTGAATACTAATTTGTAACATCTAATTACCACCTGACAATTTTAGAAAAAATCATATGTACGCAACCGCATAAATTAGCAACTCTATCTTTAGCGGCACGAGTAGCCGAAGAATATGGATGGAAGATCGGTGAAGAAGTAAGGAAATGAATGATTATATAATATTTATTCTAATTTAATTTTGATGTCTACATGTAAGGTTGCTTTCCAAGTAGCCGGTGATCAACCTACAACTTCGAATGGAACTAAAATAAAATTCGTTACTGATGCACTCTTTCTCAATGAATATCAAAACAGTCCAACGTTAGAACAGTACTCAGTCGTCATTGTGGATGAAGCACACGAACGAGGAGTCGATACCGACATTGTGCTAGCATTAATGAAACAGTGTTTGAGAAAAAGCAAAGATTTAAAGGTTTGTTTAATCAAAATTGGATTTCAAGATTGGTTTTGTTCTATAAATTATTCTTATTTTAGCTAATTGTCATGTCTGGTACGTTAGGCACATGTCTTATTTATGACTATTTTGCAAGTGATTTTACATGTGAAACATTAGAAGTTGGTGGTGGTAGGACCTACCCAATCGAAAATTATTATCTAGGCGATGATTATGATGAAAATTATGTGCAAGCAGCAGTTACAAAAGCTATTGAAATACATAAGCGGATGACATCGGTGATATCTTAGTGTTTTTAGCTGATGAAGATGAAATTGACTTAGCTTTAACTGACTTGAATAAGCAATTGGAATATGATAGATCATACATAGGTTTACCATTGCATGGAAAATTGTCTGAAAAAGAAATTGCACGAATATTTGAAGCGATGCCTAATAAACGTAAAATCATTTTCAGCACCAATGTAGCAGAATCTTCAGTTGCTATAGATGGAATTAAGTATGTTGTAGAAAGTGGAATGGTAAAAGAACAAATGTGGGATGAAAAACGAAAAATTACAGTAGTAAAGTTTCAAAAAACTACAAAAAATTCTGTTGAACAACGACGTGGAAGAGCTGGAAGAACATCGGATGGAAAGGTAAGACAAGTAAAATTTAAATACTAGAAATTTTTGTTCCCTTTTCAGTGCTATCATTTATACACAGTAGAAACTTACGAAGCCATGGAAGAATGTTCACGAGCAGAAATTCTATGTGCACTGCCAGCAATCACTATATTAAAATTAAAGAGTTTAAACATTGATCGTATCGAGTCATTTGAATGGCTTCAGTCACCACCGATTTCTAATTTACAAGATGCTAATCAATTATTGATTTGGTTGAATGCAGTTGATTCACGAGGCGAATTGACTCAGCTTGGTAGAAATATGGCACGACTCGACATTGATCCGAAACTAACAGCCATGCTATACAAGGCACAAGAACTCGATTGTCTATTGTATGCACTGGTTCTAGCTGGGATGCTAACTGTATCACGGAATATTTGGTTGATTAGTGAAGATCAGGATTTCAGAGTCATGTTTTCACGAGCACGTGCGGCATTCAGCCACGAAAGTGGTGATCATATTACATTAATTAATATATATTTAAAATGGAGTTTTTATTGTGCTAAAAATACAAAAAAAAGACAACAACATGAATGGTGTAAAAATAACTGTATTAATGGAAACGCATTACAAATGGCTCACGAATTTATTACCGAGAAAGCCAAACAGATGGGCTATGAAATAGAAATTCTCGATAGTGAAGATTTAAATGACAATGTAATTAATCATCTTTTAAAATGTATAACAGCTGGTCATTTTATGAATTTAGCTGTGTCAAATGGGCCAATGAAACCGGGCTATAAAATTATTTCTGCTTTCTCGCAAACGACTGAGGAATCAGTAGTAGCACGTACATTTCATACATCGACTTTGTCGTTAAATGATCAAAACCCAACATATGTTTTATTTAATGAATTATTAAATCTTCATGGAACGAATTATCTCGCAGTATTATCTTCAATTGATCTCAATTGGTTAAAATCTGTTTCAGAAGATTGGTATAAAGCTGTAAATGGAGCTAGTTTACATACGATTTCTCATGAAAGCTTTACATTCGAAAATATAGGAGCTGGCCTATTGCAAGTAATCGTCGGCAAACATTCTTGTCATGTGAATAAACTTGAAGATATCACTCAAGCCACTATTGGTATTGATGATAAAAAATCAAACTTAACAATATATTCACGTCCAGCTAATTTAAATAAAGCAAAGAAAATCGTTCAAGAAATTATTCAGAAGGAAAAACAAAAATCACTGTTAGAAACAGAAGAAATGACCATTGTAGGAAGAACTCGAATTTTAATGGGCGCAGGGGGTGTTAGTCAAATGATTCTATTCGCAGGTGAGTATCTTAGAATCACCATCGAAAAACTACCGTCAAGAATAACAGAAGAACGAATTAAAACGTTGTGTGAACCATTCGGAGAGAGTAAGTATTTATTTTAATCTGCCTTTCAATATTGAAAAACTGAAAATTACTCATTTTTTTTAATTCCTACTCAAATTATTTTAGTTCGTAAAATTGATTTTATTCGGAAAGGTGAGCATAGTTCGTGTGTTGCAGTCACGTATGCAAAAGTCGAACAAGCACATTCTGCTTTCTGTGGATTAAATGGTTACATTGAACAAGGCCGTGAAATAGTCGTAACTGATTCATGTGTGAAAACCGGACGCAACTATAGATAGCCGAAATTGTCGTCTGGAAGCTATATGGTATCTGACAAAGTCCACTGGTAACGGAAGGATTATTTTTGAAAAAGACAACAGTGCACGTGATGCTCATAAACTATTTAGACGATTGGGTTATGAATGTCGTTATGAGCATTTAACTAATTTACCCAAACTAAAAGTTACTTATTATCTTCTTGAAAGTAATCGAAAAGCTTTCGTAAATTTTCAATCATCCGATGATGCACAAAATGTTTGTGGCCAAATACATCGTCCAGAGACGTTTAAAATTATAAAAAATAAACAAAATCATCGAGCATCGCTCCTATTAGAAGGCTTTTCAAAAGACGACGATGACGAAGATCTACGCAGTCGTTTTGAAGATTGCGATGGTTTCGTTGGTGTGCAGGTTTTACGCGGAAGAAAAGAGCAAATATTTGCAAGACCTGCTTCGGCAGAAGAAGATATTAAAGCAATGTTTAATCCTTATACATCATTTCAACGAGATACAATATCATTTAACAGAAAAATTTTCAATGGTAAAGTAGAAGCTTTTGTTGAGTTTTTAGAATCAGCAGAATTAAAACAAGCAGTTGAAGAAATGAATGGAAAAAAAGATATTATCGGTCGTGGTAAAGTAAGATTATCGGAGTCAGTTCAACAAAGGAGTGACGAAATTAAGACGAAGAAAGAAAATGAATATGTTGTTTATTTTCAACATCTCGATCTGTCACTTGATAAATATGATCTTATTAAAATTCTGAAAGAAAATCAATTGTATGATGATGTAAAAAATGCGGTAGTTTATCGGCAAAAAATGAAAAATGAAAATTCGACAGCAGCGATGACCAACAAAGCTGACTCTGACGTAGAATTTGCATTAGCGAGTCTTCGTTCTATGTTTCTTAGTACAGCAGGTTTATTTCGATCAATACCTGACTATCAGATATCATCACACACACCCGATGGAACTGTCACAGCATTGATCCTTTTCAATGATCCAATCGATGTAACAACAGTTATACAAACCTATGATAACCAAGTAATTCGACTATTTAAAAATTCAAGTAAACTACATCTTCTTCCTCCAATTGCACACGAAATATTTATTAATGTAGCTGTGAGAAAAGCTATTCCTAATAAGATTCAAGAAGCTATTCAATATGTTCGCGAGAAATGTAAGAGGATTCATGTCAAAACTGCATATCTAGGCAAGGAAGAAAAAACAATTACAATGAAGATATGCATCGAAGGTGACGATGTCGAACAGATCACAATGGCTAAAATTGTATTCGATACATTGATGAAAGGAATAGAATATAGATACAAAGACGATGCAGAGAAGGGTGTGGGTGTGGGTGTGGGTGTGGGTGTGTGGGTGTTGAATCTCCTATACACACACACCCACACCCACATCCTTCGTATGTTACTATAAACTATTTTCAACGAGGCTTGTAAGTTCACATGAGCGAGTAAATATTTTGGGGAAGTAGTTTAAGCTACTATGATGATATGAGCAAAATGCAGGTGATCACGTGTTTTTTTCTTTAAATTAAACGAACACAATTGTGAGATTTGTCTTTATGACTGGTGTCAATTTTTTTATCTGCAGAATTTGAATCAACAAGAAATAATGATGCATACTCTTCGAAAGCATAGAATCAATATGAAATCGACTACGACTATTCATTAGTCTATGTAAAAACAGTAAATTCTCTTGTGATTGGAAAGCTTGGAGATCAAATTCTTTTTGAACTTCAGGCTGAATAGCGGCATCATTTTTTGGTTTTGATTGCTGTAATATTGCTTGACTATCATCCTTATTTTTGATTCGGTTTGCTTTTGTCTCCATTGGGTGCTGTAACGTTTTCTAGTCATCAGAATTTTCGTTTCGGTTAATATTGTTGGATGTCATTTTGAGTTCGAGTAAAATTGCTTTCTGTTCATAAATAAGCTATGGACATGGGTGTTGTTATGGTGATTAGTGTTTTCAGGCATTTGCATCTATGAAAGAAAGGAACGTTCTACTTCATTCACGCAATTCTATTACAATAAATGCACTGTCAAGAGGCTTCTTTGAGATTTTATTTGTGTGGATGGTTTTATTGGAAACATATTTCAAAACAACACGTTACAAGTTCGAGCAGAACTGTAAATTAATATCTGCTACTGTCGATAATAATTTTATAAAATCACGTCTTATCGGTTTTTCGAATTTGCAGCGTTTCTTTTTCCCTTTACTATATTTTTCTTTTTGAATTTTCTTCTTTATTCGTTTCATTTGATTTCTCACGTCAATCCATTCTGGATGTTCGATTGGTGTTGTTTTTTCTAAAATAGTTTTCGATCGTTTAAGATAATGTATTGCTCTTCTGAAACAACCTATTTTTGAATATACTAATGCTAATATTTTCAATGTTCCAGCCATATTTGGATGATTCAGTGTCTGTATTTTTCTTCGTAATCGGCGTGCTTTTAATATATATCGTAATGCTAACAAATGCTTATTTAAATGACTGTAATTAAGTGCCATATTTTCAAATATAGCAACAAAATCTGGATGATTACGTTGAAGGCATTTTTTTTTCATTGTAATTGCTCGTTGATAATAGTCTATTCCAAGTTGATCAGCGCCTACACTGGAAAATCCAATGCCAATATCAACTAATACAGAGCTCTTTTCATTTAATTCTGTCTCTGGTAATGTCCTACTGTACATTTGTAATGCACGCATTGAATACATTGTTCCTTCGCTTGGATTATCCATGTCGCTTAGGGTTTTTCCTATCAATGATAAACAATCAGCAATATCAGAATGATATTTTGGTAAAGTTCTAGTTCGTATATCTAAGGCTTGTTGAAATTGAACTAATGCATCTTCATATTTGCATTGTAAACGATAAGCATTGCCAAGGGCAATTAATGCAAGGCATTGTGTTATATGATTCTGATCAGCGTTTTTTTCATGGATTTTTAACGAACGATTATAGAATTCTAAAGCTCGATCATAGTCACCTTTTTGTTCATAACATCCTCCGATACAAAGTAACGCTCGAGCTATTTCCAGGTGTGGCTTTTCATGAATCTGTTCAAGTAGACGGAGTGCAGGCGTAAAATATTCGAGTGCTTGATCGTTTTCATCTCTATCAAAATAAAAAATACCCATATGAATAAGAACACGAGCTTCGTCTTCAAAACGTTTTGATTCCATTTTAGTGAGTATTTCATACGCAATTTCATAATGTTTCCATTCATTATTCTTATCGCCTCCTATTGCCAATGCTCTAGCCATATGTACATGAATTAAAGGAATGTCTTCGTTTTCAGGATTTCCAATGAGTTTATTAAAGTACGCCAATGACGATTCATATTTTCCCATATTGTACAATGATACTCCAAACATAATTTTTGGACTCACATCGACATTTAACTCAAGATGATCATCGATATACTTTCGTACAATTGTTCGACTTTCATCCGTAGCAATCATTTTAAAATACCATACACCATTATCAGTTTGTTTTGGCTTATCGACTAACTGTAATGTAGCACCAATATCAAATAAAACTTCATTTTCATCTCGAAATGTACTTTCCGATGTAACATCAGCAAAAATAACTCTATCGCCTAATTTTTCAACATCACATTCGATTTCTAATATTATTGACAATTTATCAGATGTTAGTGTCGGTTCTCCGGCGTACATTTTTGCAACACCTGAACTAAGACTTGTCGATAGATATCCATTCATAGATATCAATTGTTGTTCATCTTTAGTCATTTCATCGAATTCTAATTGTGTCAAACGAAGACCACGATATAATGTTACTGATTCACCATATTCTTTAAAAATTTTATGTTTCAAGGTCAATGCTGAATATAAATCTTGAATGAAATACCGAAACGTGTACATTTGTTCGACATCTTCGGTTCGTAATGCTTTATTAATTAAACGATAGACAAACGAATTTTTTGTGTACCATTTTATAGCCTCTTCAGATCGATAATTTTGTTCGAATTCGTTAATATTTTTTAATTCTTGAATATTGTTACGATAATAATGTCGTGATGCATCTAACATTTCCTTTTTGGCATGTTCATCATGTGGTAACCGTATAATAGTATCTTTAAAAATATGAAACCAAATAAATTCGGCCGACGTATCGGTCAAGTTGCGAACGTACCGTTGATGACTTCGATAGAAACTAAACGATAGAAGTTGATCTTGAATTAATTTCATATGTTTTCGTATTGCACTAATCATATCATCGTCATTTGAAAAAATACCCGTTATCTTTTCATTGAATTGGTCGTATTTATTAGTTTTAGTGGAAAAAATAAATATACCATCGATCTGTCGAATATTTTCTATTCGAGAGAAAACATTGGTTAAATTTTTACCTGTAGTAACAAAAATTAATCATATTAAATTTAAAAGCACAACAAAATGATCAACATCGTTCGTCTACATTGATTAGATTTAATCATCTCTTCAAACTCAATCTTATTGATGCAGACAANCAATACTTTAGATTTACCAATAGTGACTATGTACGCGCAGCTAAAAGTTTTTACTATGCAACAGTTGTTTGTACAGGAATGAGAAGCTGTAGAATTCTGAATTTCGAAAAAAACAGCTGTAGTTATCTAAATTCTAAAGAAGATAGTGAAACAGTTTGATATTTACGGAGATATCTAATGATAAGCACGATGAAAAAACTGAACAAGATGTATCTAAGTTCGAAATATACGTTACATTTAAACAAGCATGACAAAATGTCAAACACAGTCAAAGGAATAAAACATTTTCATCGAATATTTACTCGCTAAATTTGGGATCATATATCAGTAAATTCATATTCTATAAACTTTTAATTAAAATAAACATGTGAAAAGAATAATACCCGAAATAACTCATAGTATTTGCCAAACGACTGTAGTGAAGTGTAAAAAAACAAAACAAACGAGACAGAAAACAAGAGAGAACAGTGAATGTTTTTTTCTTCCGGAACACTTGTGAATCGATATATTTTCTCCAATAGAAAACAACCGTTTGAGGTTTTCTTCGACGAGTTTGTTTGTGATCTGATGTCATCTTGTGATCTGAAAAATCAACATTCATGATTTTGAGACAATAAAAAAATATGACTAATTCTTATCAGACCACTGAGGTTTATTGATTTTTCTTTTTAGCAGAAACGACAATTCATAGAGTCATGGTTGCATGGCCAGGTGTACGTAAGACCAATTAGACAGGCGTGCATATATCCTAACCATATTCTTTTTCAATTCGAAGAGGGATTGCTGCTATTTCTATCAGTGTGAAAAATGTAGCAAACACAGTTTCTCGTTCTTTTTCAATCACAGCAGTTCTTTGCACTTAAATCATCTGACACCTTCGTCACAATATGCTCTGATTTCGTTTAAAATAAAATTTGCTTTTAAGCTTGAAACTATGTTCGTATCATAGAACAGTTTCCCACTGGCATTTCGTAAATATAAAATATTCACTCTTAATTAGGGGTGGCAATTTACGTTAATTTAATATTAAGTGTTAAGTTTTAACTTAACACTTAATATTAAGAAAAAAACGTTTACATTAGCGACTTAATTACTTAATATTAAGCGTTAACGCAATACTTAATTTTTAATATTAAGTGTTAACGAAACACTTAATTTTAAAAATTAAGTATTGCTAGAGCACTTAATATTAAGAAAAAAATGTGTAGATTGCCCACTTAATTACTTAATATTAAGTGTTAAAGCAATACTTAATTTAAAAAATTAAGTGTTTCGTTTAACACTTAATATTAAAAATTAAGTATTGAGTTAACACTTAATATTAAGTAATTAAGTCGCTAATGTAAACGTTTTTTTCTTAATATTAAGTGTTAAGTAAAACCACTTAATTAACTCTCTTTATTAACTCAAATTAAAATCAACGGTCCACCTCTACTCTTAATTATGCAATTTTTCAGATTGAATTTAAGGGTGTGGGTGTAGGTGTATATAAGCAAGACACACCCACCCACATCCACATCCAGCTCTACGAAAACGGCATAAAGAAAACCTTATTAACTAGTTCTGATGGTTTTTCTCATACTCAATATGAACAACCCACATGATAGTACTACCTCCCAGCGGATTGAGTATAAGAAAAATGTTTGGAAGACTTTTTGTTTTCTCCATTGGGAATTTGTGGAAAGCGATGGCGCAGAGCTTTCGATGATGTATCTTTCAAAAAACAAACCAAGGCGCTATCATTTTCTCAAGTCGAGATGTATATGAAATAAGAAATGCCGCAAAACGTTTGGCACACCCTGTATTTATGATCAATAAATTAATTTTGATTGATTATTTTGCACTGAAAATACGATTAACAACAGTTTACAAAGTCGCGTTATTTAAGTAAAAGTAAAAACTTATTTGATAAAGTAGTACGATCAGGCCAAAATGTTTGTTTTTATCATTGTAAAGAGTTTTTACTGTTATAGAGGGAAAACTGCTTGAAAAAGATTAAAAATGATCTCAGTACCAAATTTTACAAAAGATAGTAGACAACTCATTATTTTTCATCTAGACAAATATTGTATATTCATATAATTTCTATTAGTCAAATTGAGACTTGTATTTATTATATGAAATAAACTGTTCATAGATCAGAATCGACTGATTTCTATAAAAATCTATGTAATGAATCTGTTTGCTATTCATCGTTGTATTAAATGCTCATCAAACCTTTAATATTTGATTTAATATCTCCTTCTCAATAATTAATTCTCTGCTTAAAACTCTTCAAAAATCAGAACATAAGCAATTATTTAAACCCTATTCTTTTTATTTTCAAATGACGATTTCATTCAGTGTTGTTGTACTCATTACTTGTACAAATAAACAATAAATGATCAAGTAATTTGTTATTTATTATGATCGAAATACATTTTAACTTTCTTACCGCATTTATTTTTATTTAAATGATTTATACAAGACTAAGAAAAACCACAGAGAGAGAGAGAGAAAGGGAAAATAGGAATCAAAATTTTGTGAACGAACAGTTAGATCACATGCGTATAGAGATTTTAATTTAGTACAATTGAGATGTGTTTCATCGTTGGTAAAATTATTTGTTACACTTGCTAATGTACTGTATCTAATTTTGAGATTCGTTAAACAAGGTAAAGATGTCTTTCTTTCAGAAAGAAATTGTGTGACATAGTCATTGTCTGCATCAATAAGATTGAGTTTGAAGAGATGATTAAATCTAATCAATGTAGACGAACGATGTTGATCATTTTGTTGTGCTTTTAAATTTAATATGATTAATTTTTGAAGAAAAGGAAAATCTTCAAAATAATTTTTCTTCAAATGGATATCTATCACGCATCATTAACATTCGAACTTTATTGAATTGACCACCTTGAAAACAGTTACTCAGAAATAAGCAATCATCAAATAGATATGGAAGAGAATAAACATGACAATCGCCTACATTATCTATAAGTGGTTTAGTAGCACATGTACCAACTGATTGAAAACCTCGTTTAATGAAACTATTCCGAATATCATCATTCGATGGAAGATCAATTTCAATACTACTAGTATTAATAATATGAGCGTGTATATTGAACATAAATTTGTTTAGTCGTGGCAGATACTTAAGAGCTTGTTCATATAATTGATTACCATCGATATAAGATCTTTCAGCTATTATTGCTGAGAGTTTTAACGATAATTCTTCAAGATTTAACATTTGACGAAGTAATGGAACAACCAGTTTATCATAAAAGTACAACTGCTGCTCTCCTACTAATGAGAAACATTTCAATTTGACAAGTTTTTGGGTGTGTGGGTGTGGGTGTGGTTGTGGGGGCGGGTGTGGGTGTCAGGGTGTGGGGGTGTGGGTGCATATACGTATGTCAAACTTGAAAGTTGAATTCAATTGAAAATTGAAAGTTTCAATGTTTAACTTTTAAGCCAGTAGCATTCTGAAGAATCGTGACTCACACATATATCGCTATGAATTGAAAGTTGAAAGTTGAAATTCTCTATTTTCAACTGAATTCAAGTTTCAAGTTTGACACTACTGTGTGGGTGTGGGTGTGGTCGTCGGTAAATATAAAAATAGCAACCTTAGGCATAGCAACACCCACACAGACACCCTCAAGATCGAAAATAAAAGATCATCAAAACTTTACCTTGATCTTGAATATGAGTATAATCTAGAAGGAATCGGTTTTGTCGCGAAGTTGGATTCAACATAAACAACGGCTGAATGTTATGAATATACAGGGAAATACGACTACAAGTATCTCGTTTAAATTGACCATACTCCAGCAAACAGTAGTCAATCAAGATTGGGATAGACAAAGAACTTAGCGAATACTTCCCTTTTATGATTCAAATATGATGCATTCACACCTAAAGAACTTATCGAATATTCAGAAAAATTATTTTATTTCCTAAACTTTTGGTTATTCTAAAAAAAACATTTTTAATTATTCTAAAATTTCAATTATTTTATTGTAATATTTTGCTCATTTATTCATTTTAATTGTATTAATATCTTATTCATGATTGTATTCCTACTTGTGCTAAATTTGTAATGCAGAGCCCTGAAGAGTGTTTCATTATTTTAATTCAAGCACATTTAAATATTTAATATTTAATTTTCGACTTCGATCGGTTGCTGAAAAGCAAGAGTTTAGACTAGCAGATTGATTTGTCTTTTCGTTAAGAGATAGGTTGATCTGTTTTTGAATCTGACCAATCCATATCAGTCCATCGTATATGAAAAGTCAGAGAACATATCATTATGAAATGAAAATGAATACAAAAAATTAAATATTCACTCCCACTTTTAATTGTCCGAACTTTCGTAACTGCTACGTCACTCAATTGTTCATCACCTGTTAGATTTCGTATAAATTCGTTTTAATTAACTTTAACATAGAAAATAAATGCTTAGCACCAGCGACTGACACAGAAATAAGCCCGCCCCCCCCCCNCCCCCCCCCCCCCACCGCCCCCCCCCCCCCCCCCCCCCCCCATCAATACGGCACTGACACTCGTTAACCAATTTGGTTCTAACACACAGTTACTCTTACATTAGCTTTTTGACGTCTTCGAGACGGATAATTTTATCTGTATCAACAGTAGACAAAAGTCTGAAAAATCGGGATTTATTAACTTGTTTATAAAACTGTATTAGAAAAGTTATGCGTTTCATACAGTAATTATTCATTTTATTGAGAACACGGATTCTACAGTTTGATCAAGCGTGGAAATGTATCATATGTTTGTTTTACCACATCAGTGCACTTCGTTGAATAAGTACTAGTCTTTGAGCATTCCGTTTGTGACTTTAAACACATATAACAAAACCAGTGTTCACAATTAGGACATTGATTATATTTGCAGCAATTACCATATCCGCCGTCCTTAAAGCAGTTGGGACAGACGCGCTTATTGGGTACTTGTAGGCTTGGGTTAGCAGCGAGAGGAACAGAATCTTGAGTAGTCATAATTTCATAGGAACAGTCTTTCCGACACGTATATTTTTCGTTTTTCATTTGTCCATCCAGCCATTCATTGTTACAAAAGAAGCAAAAAATTCGCTTACATTGCATGCATTGTTGTTTTGCATACATAGTCTCGTTGACCATGGGGCTGCCGCAACTGCATACTTGATAGTCGATATGTTTCGGAAGGGTACTTATTTGATCCAAGCAATCAAGAGTTTGAATGAAATCAGGCGACTTGAAAAATTCCATGTAATTAATGGCTTTCTTGCATCCCAAGCATTCTAATTTAAATTTAGATGCCTCGAAACTTCGAATGAAGCAACCGGCACAATATTTGTAACAACACAGAGCAACGCACAACGTAGTTTCACCATGTGCCGCGCACTGAGCCATTACCTTTAGAATTTTCCCCACTTCGGACGGTAGTTCATTACGCACGATATTTTTGAGAGTGACCATATCAACATCGGAACCACCCACGCATCGTTGCAATGGATATAATGTTGATCCATTTATTATTAAGTGCTTGTTTTTGTTAAATTCCGATTCATTTTGAATATTCAAGTCAATTCCATTGACTATAAATCGGTAGTCTTCCAATTTTCCGTTCGGAGGCGATGGAAACAATCGCTCGAATAATACCTTCAAGTCGGATAATTTAAAATTTTGCTGCAGCTGCCCAACAGTCTTTTTCATGGTGGTATTTGGCTGAAAGAAGTAAACATTAAACATACTGTTAAAGTTGGCAGCGATTAGTAATATGAAATTCTGTTGATGAAAAAGCGTAAATAAAAGAAGAATACATGACTGCTAGTGATTCTCGTATTTATGTTTCACCAGTGGGAATATACAGTGTGGGTATTTTAGAACACATTGCGATGTGAGCTGCTAAGAAACGCAATCATTTTTTCCTTCTTTTGTGTTATTACTCAATTCCATGCGCTATTACGACGTCAGTTCATCCACATCATCTTTGCTTATTCTTCTCTTGTGTAACTAAAATGCAACATCGACGAAGGTAAGCGTGTGTTAAGAGCGATGATACATTTCGCTCTATTTCAACATTTTCATCAGATGGTTGTGGCTTGCTAGCTATTCTGAATGAACCAAAAACGCCGCATACGCATTCATAGTTGAGTTTCATTTTATCTTTTTGACTTACTTATTTGTATTTTTGGGGTGAAGGTAACGGTGGTGCGGGTGTGGATAAATGTAAAAGCTGTTGGCGCAATCCCTCTGGGATTAAAAATATGAAACATGACACAATCACTGCAGAAAATCACATGTAGAAGGCGTATTGAAGGGAGTTCTTTGTTGATTTGGCGAGACAGCTCGTTTGGCGCTACCAGTGATGATCTACGCTAGGCTGGAACAGCGTGTCTCATGGACTGTGCTACGTTTGAAGCTTGTCTGTCACGCTGTGATGATCTCTGAAGATTTTGTGTAACAGTCGGTGATGGGCACTCAATTCATATGGTACTAATTAGACAAATAATTAAAGCGTATGCTACGATAAGTAGTCATTTCTGAAGATCGTCTGTCACGGCCTGTGATGACCAATTAAGCAATTGAGCCGGCGGTTACGGTTTCCAATGGTCTCTTAGCCTGTCGGTAACGGTCTATGGGAGGGGCCGGGGGATGGGTGCAAAATTTCTACCCTAAACGCTTCAACACTCCTTTCAGGTCGTGTTTCACAAAAGCACACCCACACCCCATTTATTATTAATACAAAAAACATTCGAATATATGTTTTTTAAATTTCTAATGAATAGCATATCATCAATAATATTGTCATGAGGGAAAAGACAAGCGGTATTCATTTCGTACGAAAATAGATAGTCTAAAATTGTCTTCATAATCTCACTCATATAATTAATACTCACAAGCAGTCTAGAAAAATTCGATACACGAAGTGAATTATTGGATTTGAATAAATGTTGATCTTTTTATGCAGGCAAGAAAATTTCAATCTATAACTGAGTGGATAGTTCTTCCAAAATATGCTTTCAATAATAGATTTGAAACAGTTTTGTATAAATATGGGAACTTTAACTAAACATATTCTCATGGTTCAAATTTAAATCTTATACAAATTATAACACAAGACATTAGTTTTTACTTTTATTAACACAATGAAGACCAGGTGTATCATTACGACCTATAGCCTTACACAACAAAGCAACTATATGTTGAAAGAAAAAAAAAACCGGTTCATGGGAACAACTATAAAAATAATAAAAAATAACTTATAACATGTTTTTAATTGAAACTTCCTAGAGTATCTGTATTTGATTTACGTTTTAAAACAATTATCGACGTTTGGCAGAACATTGAAGACAACTTTTACGATCATCTTTTTTTATTGTTTTTACTGGATGCTATTAAAAATGAAAATTTAACTTTTTTATTTGATTTTGTGTTCAAAATTCAGTCAAAATTTATGTTTAGACTTGTACTTACGTTTGCTTTATTACCTTTGCGTAAGTGCCTATATCGTGCTGTACCATTTCTAAATATACATATAAAGATACACTGATCTTACAAAACCATCCTTACTTATTTGATATCCATTTCAAAATGAATTGATTGGTTGTAGTGTTAAAATCTCGTGCCATTTGTTTTCTATGCGCCATCATTTTCTTTAATTTTTTGCCCATTTCATTAATTTTATCATCGTATTTTGCTAACATTTTTTTATTTTTCTCCTGCATTTCTTGTAATCATTGCGGTTCAATATCCACAGAATGTTCGGCAGCATGTTGAGGTATTTTATCATTAGATACATCATCAGATCGGGACAATACACCATCTTCAGGTGGGTAAACAAGTTCATGTGCATCATCTTCATTTTCATCATTATCTCGGCTTTCTGCACCACCTTCATTTACACCGTCAAATGAAGTCATAACATAGCATGATTATATTTTTCAGCAAAATCTTCAATCTAAATAAAAAATAAACGATACAAAATTGAACAAAATTAATTATACTGTTATGATCAATGCTTTAAAAGCGAACTAAAGTAAGATTTAAAATCTCTTACATCTAGCGAAA
The DNA here is from genome assembly GCA_905331475.1 of Rotaria socialis. Classification (NCBI taxonomy): domain Eukaryota; kingdom Metazoa; phylum Rotifera; class Eurotatoria; order Philodinida; family Philodinidae; genus Rotaria; species Rotaria socialis. The sequence continues at coordinate 19,648 of CAJNYU010001171.1, forward strand.
CGTCACGCAGATAGTCAACACTTTCAACACCCTCTATAAAAATTTGCCAAAAAAAAGAAATAATGAATATTTTAACGAACAATATTAATTTTAGTGTTGTTTAGTATGAATTAAGTTTCGATTTTGTATTGTTGTTAATGGTGGTCGATCAATTGGTGATAGTGCAAATAATACTTCATTATTTGCCGGTGATGATCGTTTTTTCATTTGATGTTGCTGGTAATGATGGTGTATCATTTGGTGGTGCTGGTAATGATGGATGCACTGGATCCATTTGTAATCTAAAATATTCGACAATGTTAGCCCCTCTACGCTGTATTTATTACTGTCGTTTTTAGAAAGGTTGCTTTCTGAGAACAGCAGTAACTCAATTTAATGGTAACATTATTCTCAAACTTACTTATTGAAGTTGTTGGTGAAATGATCCAAGTTCTCCTGCACGTTTTTATCGGCTAAAAGTAGAAAAGTACAAGATAAACGCACACATATCAAAACATGTCTTTTTTTCGATTTGGTCATTTTCACCTGTTCCCTCGATATCTTCAATCAAAGTACAAAGTTCATGAAGCGACTGAAAATTGACGTATACTTACGATCTAATTGAGAATTCTTTGTTTTTTTTCTTGGTTGGATGAAGTTTCTTGCCAATTGTTGAATTAATCATCCCTATGTAAAAAAAACATACTGATCAAACCTTGATCGAATTATGCGTCTTTTGTCTTTCCAAAGGTAAAAATTCAGAGCTAGGCAACTCTTGAATTCAAGGGGGAAAAAGCGGCTCCTGGCTCCTTGGATTCTCGCGGCTCCTCATGGATTCTGGCGGATTCTATGGATCCTAGTAGATTCTGGCGGATTCTGTGGATCCTAG
>CAJNYU010001174.1:0-24100 GCA_905331475.1 Rotaria socialis
ACGTTTTAGGATCTAAGGAGAATAGGTTTCGCATTCTTGATTTTCTCTCAGCGAGAGACCTTCAAACGCTGAGTACAGAACAGCGAAAGAAGTATAGTGAAAATATTTATATGTGAATGTCATTCCTAAGAATTCAATGGTTCTATCTGTATGTATGTATATATGTATGCATACATATTACAGTCGAGTTTAAAAAGATAATGTTTTTAATCGTAGTACTCAATTATTCTTTGAGATTAGTAAAAAGGATCACACTATAGAAAAAATCAGATGAATATATGCAAAAATTTCAATCATGAAAAATTAAGACGTAAGTTCTTCGTAAAAGCTCGGAAAATATTTACGTTGTTTGATGAGATGTAATTGAATAAACTACCCCGGACAATCGTTCAGGCCGTCTGAACGAGCATCTTAAAAGGTCTGAAACGGCTATAAAACGGTGTAATAAGGCATTAATTTTCGCCTTATTTCACGGTAATCCGTTAGCTCGTTTTACGAACCGTTTTCTTGGACATGGGAAAGTGCGCGATAAGCTCGGAAAATTGTACCTCTTAACTCAGTTTTATAACGTAGAAACATATGAGTGTCAAATCTTGTAGAATATTATCAAAGTGCTACTTTGTTTGTTACATGTTCATGCCTAGGTGTAAGTATATGCATATCTCTGTTATACAAGTGTATAACCAAATGCATGATGTCAAATATACTCATATGTTAGTAAAAAAAACATTTTCAAACCAGATATCTTTATGTAATATACACTGTAACGATAAAAAATGTTTTATTGTGATATCGAACTGTTTTATTTCGATCATCTTTCTCCTTTTATAGTTACACTTTCTTTTTCCGGGGCACATCACTCAACCGGAGAGAACGAGAAAGAACGCGACAAAGAGGACACGTACAAGTGAGGAACAGATAGAAACTTAGATAACGACAATAGTTAGTCGAGGAGCATTCACGCAGAGGGACAAAAAATGTAAAACAAACGCACATTCTCGATTTGTTATATCTACTGATAAGTCGCTTTCCTTCTTTCTTCTCTTCGTATATACATACTTACATATACATATTTCTTAATCACGCGCTCAGTGCGTGATAGAGAAAATTAATTAATTACATTGATTTACTCTATACACCGAATTGTAAGCCATTAATAATGAGTTCCGATTCGGTTTCTTATCTTGATCATGGTGGCCAACTCCGCTTACAAGCATTAAATGATGATGTTATTGAATCAGAACTAAACAAAATGTTACCTGCTGTTTCAAATAATGCTCTCGATTATCATTTAACTCATGGTCTTATTTCCAATGCTAATGCGAATATAAAAAGATGATGAAAATTATGTTATTGTATCACGATCATCCTCAACATAACATCATGATCTCGTCAATTCACCACTATCTCCTGTTCGTCGTCCACTTTCAACCAACGAATCAGATGATGGCTATCGTATCGTGAAGAACAAGAAGAAACAGAAACAAAATATACGTGACGACTCTGAAAAATAAAATGTATTAAATGCTGGTGAATCATCTCGTGATAATCCAACTACAATTATTATTGTTGATACTAATCCTGATCATAATCAAATACATGTTGTTAATGATAACGAACATCGATTATCTCCTCATAATTTCGTCATTACAAATGAATCGACACGTTTTGCTCAAACAAGATACTCGTTTCCACCTTTTATTTTACGTTTTAGTTCAGGAAAAGTTACAGCTAATCAGGTTAAACAAAGTTTAATTGATCGTTGTAAAAAAATTATTAATTTGATGTTCAAATGATAAACTGTCGTTTATCTACTCATATTATCTCCGATAATGAATATGATATTCTTATTTATGTAAAGGATGCTGATTCTTTCTCATTTTAATTAGATGATGCTCATTGGCCAAAAATTATTGGAAATAAAGATTTTTCTTTTCCTTTAACTCCAGCTATTCCACCGCAATTATGTTTATTAATTAAAAACGTTGATTTACGTATTGATTTTGATGACATATCACCCCAGAGTGGTTTCGAAGAAAATATTTACGGTGAAAAAAAATTGCATATTCGTCACGAGGGATCATTCGGCAGACTTGATACACTTAGAGCGGAGCTTTTTGATGAAATCGAACCCGGAGTAGATATATAACACTACTTCCATCAAATGCAGGTCTCTGGGTTTGGACGCGAAACTGAATATTTTTGATGCCACGATTGTAGCCCTTATGCAAAAAGTTATATTTTAGATTCAATCTTTGTTCGAGTGAAACAACTTGTTGATATGTAAAATTTACGCCAAGGTCGATTATTGTGTTGAATTGAGCTGAGCTCAGTGGAAATTTTGTCGCTCGGATTTCCCCTTTTCGTTTATCTATCGCACCATCATAGACAAACTTCTGAATATGTGGAGAAAGAAAAGTTATACAATTGTTCAGCCTCCGTTTAGTTGGTTGACGGTATGATTTTCTCTGATAATGCGTTGGAGAATCAATCGTATGTGTGTGTAACTGGAGCCAAAAGTTAGGTGGATATTCTTTTCGTCGTAGATTCATCTGAAAATTGTACAAAAGATTTAGACCAATATTTGAAACAACAAACAATATATTTAATCGTATTGGTCTTATTGTTGTAGTCAGCAGGCGCATCAATATGAACCAAATACTTATGTATCCTAATAAAATGATTTTCTGAACATATTTGCATCAACCACGCGAAAATTGTTAATCGATGCGAAAACTGTTACAGAGGCATATTAATAGGTAATGGGAGGCACATTTTTAAGACTTTACACTGAATAAAGAGCATACTACAGCGTTCATTGTGCAGATCAACTGATTTTTCAGAGATAATAGATCTCAAGTATGTATTAGTTTACAGAATGATGTCGAATGGATATTGAGAATATTACGTTCAAATATATAACCTGATGGTTTGTGTGTTGCATAAATGATGCTCATGAATAATTGAACTCTTTCAATCATAATAACATCTTCATCATAATATAATTTACTGAACTATTTTTTTCTGATATTCTTACGAATGTTATCAAAATTATCATCTGACCTGACGAAAGTTTTCATCAGTGAACTGAAACACGACGTAAGCAGAAAAATGAGAGTGATCAAATATACTTCTCATTGCTTATAACTATTGTCGAATTTTATTCATGTACTATGTAGTTTTATAAAGAAATAAATGAACATAAAGTCTAGTGAAACAAAATAGAAGCCTTGATGGTTCTCATAAATGCATCTGTCTAATAAAATCAAGCAACTGATTGTTCATTGGAAATGACGATAATGTTCTATCATTTGCCCGAATCTAAATAAGACAAATGATCTTCTATTACCGCGTTGTTTATATGTGACGAAAATAAAACTGTACAACTTTCAAGCTTAAACTCTACGCGACTTAGATAATTCATATAAGAGATCAAACTCAACCTATATAAATACGCTTGTGACACTAAATTGAGTTAAATGATTGTCTTTCTAATAAAAATTAACAAAATATGGAATTGATGCACCAGCTAATAACTCGGCTATAAGCAAAGATAAATTATCTCATCACCAATGAAGTCTACTGAACTTTTTATAATTTCATCAAAATGTATAGTGATTCACGATAAACAGGTCTTAGTTGTGGAATATATTCATGATTAACTAAGTTTAATGAATTTTTTATAGCGAAGCTATGTGGAATAGAATATTAATGACAATCATTCAATATCGAGTCGAAATGAATGAAATCGTTTTCAATCCAACGAACTGAGAGGAATGTTTGAAAATATAGGCTCCAACGGTCCTCAGTGATACACTATCTATCAAGCCAAAAGTTTTGACCGATAAAGCGATGAATTAAGTACATAAAAAATCAGTCTTGTTTGCATGTTTCTTTTTACTTAATAGGCATATGCGAGTGTGAGTGAAGCAATTTGGCCGTTCACCAATTGCATCGACAGCCTTAGAGGAAAGAAAAAAAAAGTGGTCACGTTGGCTAATGTATTCTTTTTCGAATAAGAAGAATTCGTCTGATACGTAAGATAGAAAATAAAATTAACGGTTTCGAGGCCTTTAGCCCATGATAGGGCTTGAATATACAGAGGGAAAAAATCTCAACCATCGATACAATGAACTTCCAATCTCACGTCCCTAGAAGATTGAATCTAAGGACAATTCAACTTATGAGATACTAGACAACGACTTGCTAGTCTATTTCGAATGTTTCAAAAAATTCTCTGAATTTCGTTTGCGTATATTTTCTGGTTTATATTTACATTCTTTTGTTTTCGATTTGACTAATTGTTGTTAAATTTGAGTAATTTCCATTTTGATCGTAATACTGCTTCCTATGTATGTTGTATACACTGAAATTTCAAAAAGGTGATCTCAAGTCATATCATCGTGACAACGATAATAGTAATGATACATGTTGATTCGATTTTTTTCAAAGTATAGAAATGAAAATTTTTATTATTCTGTAAGGGAGACAGAGCCAACATCGCACTGTTCTCAATATTTATATTAAAGTACGACAAAATTAGAAAAAAAAACATGTATTTCCTATTGTCGACATTCCTATCCAATTTTCCTTACGTAGGATATCTTAGGTCAGGATTCGAATATTTCTTGAAAATATTCGCCGTGAAGCTGGCTCCAACTAAGGACTTCCTGGCTCCAAGTACATCTCGACGAGCTCTATCCACTGCCATATTTTTTTTCTCACCAAGTGACTTCCTTCCGTCCGGAAAACCCCTTTTACTGCTAAAAAATAAGACAAAACAATGAAAACAAAAATAAAACCTGTCGCGATTCGCTCAACGACTGGTTCCAACAAAACCAAGAATGGCTCCAAGTAGAACTCGACGAGCTCTACTCAATGGTCACCTTCAGAACGCGATAAAGTGCTTTCAATCGGCAGGAATTGGCTAATTACCTATCAGAAACCGGTTTCTGTTTCTAGAACCCGTCGCGATTCGCTCAACGACTGGTTCCAACAAAACCAAGAATGGCTCCAAGTAGAACTCGACGAGCTCTACTCAATGGTCACCTTCAGAACGCGATAAAGTGCTTCCAATCGGCAGGAATTGGCTAATTACCTATCTGAAACGGTGTTCTGTTGCTACAACATGACGCGATTCGCTCAACGACTGAGTTCGTGTGGAACTCGATGAGCTCTATTGAGTTAATATGATTTTCGATCGAATTGGTGCTGGTGTCTGTAATGCATTGAACAACCGGGCCCCAAAATTTTAGTCTTGTTAATAGATGTCTCGGTTTTTATTGCGTATGTTTTTTGAAAAAAATTGTTATTCATGCAGGGAAAAGCAATGCAAACTGGACAATCACAAAGTTACAACAACGGCTTTGGTTTGTGCAAGTATTGTCAGAATTATCATTTTTGTTTTCGTTCCGTTTGATTAAAAGTCGCCAGTATTTTTTCTATGTGTCGTTCATTTCCGCCAATAAAGACGACAGATAAGAGTGAGGACGCAATTTTTCAGTCGAAGAATATTTTCGTTTTCGCGCGGACACATAGGTGGGAATGAAAAAGATTTTATTGGTTGATATTACTGTACGAGAATCGTGGAGAGAATAAAAAAGAATCGATTCAGAAAAACTGCCACTTGTTTCGTTGTATGATTCATGTGTATGTATATGAGAAGGAAAGAAAGAAATGTCATTGGGCGATTGATTTCTATACATATGGCGAGGGAGAAAAGAACGAAAAGATGGCGATGGTTTGTGTATCGTACATATACGCGGAGAAATGGAAAATATTTCGATTGGCTGGCTGTTCTCGATCAATCGGTGAACAAACGAAGGTTTCATGGTAGTTGATATTATCAACTTGATATTATTCACATTATAATTGTAATCATCAGCTCGTAGAAGTTGTTTGTTTGGCTTTTCTAAAAACTACTGTTCTTTTTCAGAAGCATCTTCTTACACACACTCTTCAATCAAATTTAATCGTATAATATTTTTTTGTTCTAAATAAGATAGGTTTTTATTTACATGTATTATGGAAAAAGTTATTGATCGGTAATTTTTGAAATTAAACATCTATATAGTTAAATATTTTTATTTTTTGTTCGAAGTATTATCGTGTGGCATTTCTTATCGAACAAAGATTACATAATCAAGGTTCTGAATTTCAGAATCTGAAATATTATATTTTACGATTTTGTATTTTTTATTTTTTATTTTTTTAGACATTTATGTTATTATTCATGGTAGTATTTATTTATTCTATTTAATTATTTTCATGTCGTACATATCATATATTCGCTGTTATATTGTTCATTATAGAGATTATTTATCGTGTGATTTAACTGAATAATTATTCTGTTGAATTTTTGTAATTTTGTTTGTGATAGTATCGATTGTCTGATGGAATTATGTTACAAAAATATTAGCATGATAAAGGTAAAACAAAATTTTTTTTTGACTTAGTTTCTATATTTTTTTTATAGATGTTTATGTTATTACTCAAAGTAGTAGTAATTATTGAACAACAATTCGAATTTATTCTATGTAATTATTTTGATACTGCACATTTGACATATTCGCTCTTGTATTGATCATTGAAGATATTATTTATCGTCGGTGTTAACTGAATAATTATTCTTTTGAATTTTTATAATTATGTTTGCTATATGAGCGATTTTCTCATGGAATTATCGGTGAAAAAATATTAGCAGGATAAAGGTAAAACAAAATCCTTTTTTTCGACTTAATGTATATATTTTAATCTAGATGTTTATGTTATTATTCAAGATAATTATCGAATAATATATTTTTCGTTGAACTACAATTGTAAAACTGTATTATTTTATCATTTTCATGTTGTCGATGTGATGCATTTATTGACAGAATTGTTATCGGAAAGAATACTGTTTGTTAAGTTATGGTGAATTGGCTGAATTAAATAAATTTTTTTATGTTCATGGTGTGGTTTTGCTCAACAATTATTACGGAGGGAAATATATATATTCAATCTACAATCTAGTAATGTTATTTGTTGAAGGCTTATGTTTTTTTCTGAATATTATTCTATTTATGGTAAGAAATATTGTTAAAGTTTTTTTGTCATAGCGTTTTCGATGAACAAGTTGGGTTTTACAAATGCACATGTAATATATGAGTATATTTGTGCTCTGCCTACTATGAATTGTCAGTTGTCGATGTAAATATTATTTTTAAAAATAAATGTGTATTATTTATATTCATGAGAAGATTAAACGTTTTATTTTGAATCAGCAATAAGAAAGACATGTACAAATATACAATAGAAAAAATTTATGCTGAAACTGTATCCTGTACGAATGACGCAATACACTTAAGTGCTCGCTGTTGTTTGTATTTAATCAAATACATGAGATAAATAAATATGAGAAAGAGAATGTATGCGATGACGGATGCGATATAATTTAAGTAGTCTTCAAACACTTGTTTCATTTTTGGTCGCTTCGCTGAAAAATTTGTCATCAAGTCATTTATTTTGTTGTTGAGCTGTAATTGATAAGATCGCACAATTGTTTTTGACATGTCTTTGATTGGTACAAGAAATCGGGCTGGGAGTCGATGATGCAAATGAACAGCAGGTGTTATGGTGACTCTATGTTGCGTGCATGATGCAGTAGGTAATTGCGAATTCCTACATGTAACTGTCTTGTTACACGGTATACGAAGGACTGATGCTTCATTTATCAATATAGTTTCAGTTAATTCATCTGAAGCTGAATAAATCTGGCAGTATTCGGTATGACGAACATTAGAGAAAAGCCAAATATCATCATCAATTCGCATGATATCCTGATCAATATTTTGTGTACGGCTAACTTCACATATACTTGTATCTAGTTCATCGTCATCGAATAGTTGAGATATGCATGATGATTTTAATATGGTAGTTGAGACTGGTTTTGTTCGGCATTGAACAAGTCGCGAGAATGTACATTCTTTGATGTCAATTTCTTCGTTCCACATAAGAAATGTTTGATCGATTGAATTTACACCAATTATTTTGGGAAGCTTTGAGTAAGTGTACATAAAGCCATTATCAATAATTGGTAAAGGAATCAAACGAAAGATTGAAAAGATTGATGTACTATCGGATGGAGTTCGTAAAAATAGGGTTGATATTATAAGACAAGGTTCAGGCGATAACAAATTTCGTTGACCTATTGAACAATAACGTGAAACGAACACCGACTGTCCTAAAATTAACTGAGAGAAAATATCAAGTGATACTTGAAAATTAGAAACAGTATACGACGCATCGATAATTAGAAATATTGCTGTTAAAAACAATTTTAAATCAGTATGAGATAAATATTCAAAACCTATTTTATTGTTATTTATCTGTTTACGAATTATTTCCATTGAATTTGAACGAAAGCGAGAAATACCAATGTCTTTATCCAGAGTATTTGTGGGAGATGTTGTTATAATTGCATTGACATCACTCTTGTGATAATAAAATTGATTATCGACGAAATGAGCGATTGATTTATAGTTCTTTATAATTTCATCTGGATGATGTTGTGCAAGAACTCGACTTACGCCTTCCCGAATTAATCTCGGTATGTTCTCAGTGTTATATGGGGACAGTGTTCGAGCAGTATTACCAGGTATTGTCGTAGTAGCAAGTTGTGCAACATTTGTATCTAACGGTAAGGAAGCATACTGGTAAACATCTGTTTCTGGTGATAAAACACACAGATTATTAATAGGAATAAATGTGTGAACAATTTCTTCTGCGACGTCTGATGAATATACACCCAAACGTCGAAGAGCATATCCTTTATTAATATTGATGATGGTATCATTTTTTTGCCAATCTCGCATTTGCACAAGTAATGCCGTTCTAATCAAGTTAATTGTAAAATACAAGAAAAATAATCTTGCAACATCAACCATTGTGATTTAATGTTACTTAATGATAATTGCGAATTGCGATGAGAAAAATTGTTTTGACAATATGAAAAAATACGTAACGTTAGGAACGAATATTTGTTTTGCTTCTTGACCGTCACTTATATGTGTATGATATATATATATGTGCAAAGAGAAGGATTGGAAAAAAAAGACGAGAAGCTATTGGTAGAAAGAATAAGAACACAACATACAGAGAATAATTATCCAATCGGTATTTTCATTCGATATGATCTTAAGCGTTAAGCTTATCTTCATGAACAAACAATTCATCTCTTCGATTTTTTACTGCCGATCATTTTATGAAGACGTATGAAAAAGATATTATCAATGACATTCATCAAGCCGACACTAACAATTACGAATTATTACTACATAATTTATTGAAAAAAGAATCAACAACAAAAAAAATGAAGAAGAAGAAACGAAGGAAAGAAAGAAAGAAGAAAAACGCTAAGCAATTGCATAAATGCTGGATGAGGATTGTACAATAATCTGATCAAGCACCACTTTTTTATCTAGAATAAAAAACAAATTATCGTTAAGAAAAATAATTAGTTACTTACTTCGAGCAATTTCTCGACGACGTCTGTATTCAGCGGGTGTCTTCAAATAAAACCACGCTTGCTAAAAAAAGAATACATTAAGTACATGAACAATCCAATATTTGTTTAATTCTTACTTTACAGTCTCCATCATTCAAGTAACATTTTCGCGCAAAATGACATATGATCGAAAATATTGTTAAAATAAAAACACATATTGATGGAAGAAGAATTTTTACAGCTTCATTCGTGACATTGATATTATTGGCAATTTTTTTTATTTGATCGATTTTATTGATTGTAGTAGTAGTAGTGGTGGTAATGATGGTGACGATGGTGGTGGTGGTGGTTGTTTTTAAAAAATATTCTATTTTTAATAAGTCCGATAAATTGTTGTACTCCTAGAATAATAACTCATCAAACAACTTTGCTTATAGTTCATAAATATTACTTACGCGATCTGAATCAGAGTTAACGAAAGCAGCAGCAGCAAAGAGAATGAATAAAACAAACATGGTGAATGGAATAATAGTATGATGATAATGATCAACAATTTCAGACTATATATACATCTTCGCTAATAGGAACATGTAATTAAATTACATGCTTCGTTCTTTCAGTGTTACATATGTTAGTGCCCGATAGTATCAAAGAGTTCAAACAATTGCTAAAGAATGCGAGTGTATCTTTTTTTTCTTCACATAACTATCGCGCAAGAAAGTTGACTGATCTTTGTCCCGTTCTTTCATTCAGGCATGTTTATTTTTTCTTTTCCTGTTCTCTTTGTTCTCCACAGATGAGTGATATGTTAATTGAAAGAAAAGAGAAATATATATATATATATACATTGAGATCAGGCTTGCCAAACCTCCTGATTTATGGACTTCTCTCCTGATAGAAAATCTCCTGATTTCAGGAGCTGATTTTCAACATTTTCTCCTGATTTCTCCTGATTTCTAGTTTTCTTTCTATTTGGTTTTTAGCGATACTTTGGACCAATAAGAGAACTAAAGGGAGTAAAGAGAACTATTGCAGTATTTAATAGTTATAGAAACGAATGAGAAAATAATGGCTTTTATTTCATTCTTCTTTTAAAAAAATCATCAATTACATGACCTAATTGCATGCAAAGTACTTGTTTTGTTGTATATAGGAGAAAAGTATATGTTATTATTTAGAAAACAAGATCTTAAAAATCAGACAGGAGACTGATAGACAAAATTTTAAATGGTCAGAGAAGATGTCTCTCATCTAGAAAGAATTTCGCATTTCTTGGAAATCGAATCGGACCCTTTTTAACTCAGAATAGGACAATATCTTGAATAACCTAGCAAGATTTCTGTTTCATTTTCATTATTACGCTAAAATTGCTATAGGCTTACTTGCACTGCTATTTTGTTGTCAAAGTTTGATAGGAACTACAAACATGAAAAGAATGAATGGATCTATAATACAACAAAAAAAAGTGAAGGCATCAATAAAAAAAAAGAAGCAGAAGGAATGGCCATTTCGACTAAATGTTCCTTTAATAGATCATAAAAGACTTGAGAGAAAAACAACTTTGTTTCCTAAATGTTAACTTATCTTGTTGTTATAGAATATTAGCGTATAAAAATGAGCGAAGAAGCATATGATAAGCGATTCAAAAGTGACGGAATAAACAAAGAATGATTGTCTTTTTTTCCAACTCCGGTGAGAGTCTTTCTATCGTTCTATTAATTTATATAAATAGTTTTACTTGAACTTCACAATACAAAAAGAATTTTGACTGATCGATCAGAATAAAAAAGAAGTCTGGAAAGAATCCAGATAAGAATATTAACTGGTTCAGTGTACATAATAGATATAACTAAAAAAATGTTTTCATGACTCTTCTACGTGTATAGAAAAGAGCATTACTTGCATTAGAACTCAAATGAAAATAATATCATTTGTATTAAAATATTGATGATCAACTTGGTATAAAACAGATAAAAGTGCTTATGTGAGCGAAAATCCGAATTTTCCACGAGAAAATCACCTAATGTTCTCTTAACTTCAAATAGGAAACCTCCTGATTTTTCTCCTGATTTCTAAAAGAAATTCTCCTGCTAGATTCCTGTTTTTCGATGAAAAACTCTTGATTTCTGAAATTTCAATTTGGCAAGCCTGATTGAGATGTCATATCTATATCTATTTATACTACCGACAGTCTTTTCTTTTTTATTCATTGATTTTTACATAAAAGAATTATTAAAAATTCAAAAAGTAATTACAAATATTTTACAAAAGCCACAATCACTCAAACATCATATATTTGAGTATAAATGGGCATTTCAATGTCACCAGTTGAGCTTCGAACTTCACGTATACCTGAGTGATCGTCGTAAATGTATAATTTGTCGTCGGAGCCAATTAACGTGGCGGTGAAATGATCGTTCTTGTTGTGCATAAGGACACGTAATCGATACCTAGAAATAAACAATTTATAACGATTATTATGAAAGAGACACCAGTAATTAACAATATGAGAATACTGATGTTTTATGATGAAACTCGAGAATAAAAATTTAGTTAAGCAAATCAGATGAAAAATTAGCGGAAAAAAAGAAAAGTGTGTTAATAACGTACTTTACATGTCCTATTCGTATGATACGTTTCATATTACGAAAGCGGCCAGGATAAATATCATAACCTTCTATAGTATTTCTAATTACTGGTGGAATGTTTGCTATAATAATTGGTGGATAACCATGATCAAATGTGGCTGGTTCTTGAACATTGAAAGCATCACATAGCCAGCCTTTTCTATAAAGAAAAAAAATGAAAATAATTAGAACAATAAAGACATTACATACATATATCCACTTTCGTTCGTTTCACAATTGATCATCGGCACACTGCCATATTTATATTTGTTTTTAAGTGCATCAGCTTCTGTCATTTCATGCTGCCCCTTCATCATTGCTTGACATACAGAGATCACTTCTTCTTCAAAATTTTCAATATAAACATCACAAGAACTAAACAAAAATTTTACTGTGATATAAAAATAAATATTCATAAATATATACTAACCGTATCCCTAATTCAGTTGTTGACAAAATACGTTCTTTGTCTGTGCAATCAAGTCTTGAACATGTAACTGTGGTTGAATACTGTTGTTGTCGTTTGAGAAAAGAGAAAACTCTTTCATCAAGTGAACCGAACAAGTTTTTTGGTTTGCAATCAGTTTGTTTGAGAATATTGAATGCTAATAACCAGTATATTCGAGCAGTATCCCATCCATCTTTTTCCACAAGTTGAAATGTTTTCACAAGTGTTGAATATGGTGATGATGCTGGTGCATCGTCGAATTCGCTGGCAACCTTGTTATCGGTTTTATAAAGAAAATATAAAGCCAACAATGGTGCATCTAGTGGGCATGTTAGTCGGAGTGAATATAAACGACCTGAAAAAATAAAAAAATTATGAAAACGAAATTTATGAAATCAAATATTTATTTCGTTTTTTTTCTAATTACCTTCGAAAGTAACATTGTTTACTTGAAATTTGGGCCATCGTATTGTACACCCATTGATGATTACTTCTGGCTGTGATGAAAATTGAGCATGTGGTTTGTTTGATGATTGATCAGTTGTTCTTTTTTGCTCTACGATGATAAAGATGTTGTGCTGATAACAAAATAATATATTTTATTGCATACCATAATTTACAGGAGATGCAATATTTGTGTTAGAAGCGACTGTGTTCGTGTCTAAATCGGATTCAATTGAAGCTTCACTTTCTTCATCATCGTCGACCGTCGGCTTACCTAAATTCATTGGAATATCAATATGATATTCATTACTTACCCTTGAGTTCGTTGTAGATGCCAATGACGAAGAAGAGCTTCTAGTTGATTGAATTGATTCACTATAATGAATAATTCTTTCTTTGATATGAGAACAATTTTTTTTTATTACTTTGATGAAATATCATCATCCGACTGTTCAGAAGATAATTTTGATTTCTCTTTCGATGAAATCGTTGTTGTGTCTTCCGAGTCACTGAAGATAAAAATAAAGATTAAGAATTTAAAATTCAAAAACTTTACCTGTATTTGTTGGTAACATAATCGGCTTGATTGTCGTCCATTTTTGTTCGACCCCGCTTTGATGCGAGCTTGTCAATGCTTTTGAAGTAAGCAGTACGATCTGTTTTCTCACCTTTTCTCTTCCCCCATTCATCTTCTTCGTTAACTTTTGTTTTCCTTCTCTTTCTTCCTTTTGAACTTTGGGTTACACCGAATTCATTAGCCTTTGATTGTGTCTTAACGCCTCGATGTAACTCCATGATAATCTCCGCCGGGCGATCACGTCTCTTTCCCTTGCAGATACATTTTTTAAATGTTCGGAAGTAGCTCTCAATAATGGCATTCGAATAACGAATAGGGTTATATATTACAGATGAATCTCGTTTGATATTATTCGAATATCGTTCTTCAAAATTTATCAATAAGCCTGTCCATAGCGGTAAATATGCTCACCATCTATACAAAATACGAATTATCGATGGCGAAAATAGCGGGTTATCAATCTTATGAGTTTTGCATTTATTATTAATAAGGTTAGTCAGATTCGGATAACGCCGAATGGCTTCCTTATTAAACGGTGATTGATGAATGATAGGAGCATTGGAACGTAAATATTCGTCCATCAATCCCAATTCATCTTTTTTTCTTCTCGCCTGTTTAAAAATTTTCTTACCATTCTTTAACATTGACGCGCTTTCTTCGTCTACATTCAAGTCAAGTGATACCATTTGTTCAAGTTTTTCTCTTGCATTCTTCTCATTGGGATCGCCAAAGATATTGATCATCTGTCCAAGTGTATCATATAATTGTTCAATATCATTGCTGCATAACATGAACGCTAATATATGTAATAGAGCTCGTCGTATTTTTTTATCAGTACGTGCAGTGGTTAAGCTTCTTGCCATAGCATGTATTACGTGGCAGCAACATAAATGAATGAATGACAATGATCGAAGTTCTTGACTGCTGTATTTTCCTTGCACGACATTCCAGCATCGATTAAGATGTGCGTTAATGCTTTCGATATTGAATGCTTGAAGGACGGCATTCATAGTAGCGGCTGAAAAATCAATAATAAAAAAAGAAGGAAGGACTAATTTTCCTGCGACTTCAGTAATATTGTAAGCTACTTTTCCAAAAAAATAGCCAAGACTAGGAACTGTATGATCTGTTAAAACAGAATGTGCGAGTGGAACAGTATCATTTGCGTCAGTACCATCTTTGAATATCATGGCATAAAGCAACGGCTGTTTCTGTTCACACATTTGTTTTAAGACAGCACCAGTTGCGTCTATATGAACATATGAATATTTCTCATTTTTAACATAATTGATGTATCGTTCGATCTGTGTTTCTGAATATAAGTGTGTACGAAATGGCACTTCACCCATCTCATGAATGTATCCTGTCGAAAAGAATTTGAAATTGTTTAATAAATTTTTTCATCAATCTTTAATTCACCTTTAGTATAAGTGGATGATGTATCATCTTTCAAGTAAGCTCGACGAATCATTCGACATTCCTGGAAAATGTTTTCATCAATGTGCATCTTTTCACGATAATCAGATGCCGCTTTCTTCAATACTTCGATCGTTGGACATTGTGTGTAATTGCCTGCTGCGAGCAAATTTTCATCAGCTTCATTGATAAGCTCGCGGAAAACTCGAAGTGGGCCGATTTCGTTTGCTCGCTTTCCTAAAATATCGTCATCATATTAAAATGAATTCAAAACATGTAATAAAATTACTTACCGACATCAAATCGATGTTTCCCTGTCAGATTACGTGAAGCTGTTTCGATGGCAGGATTATGATTTTCTTCACCGAAAACTCGGACAAGAAAAAGTACTGATGAGTTCTCATCTGGTTGATGACGAAGAATTATTTGATATTTTCTCGTGCATTTTACTCTGGTGCATATAGCATAGCAACCAAAAAATTTACACCGTTGTTTTCTTTTTCCTTCCATGATGTATGGTGTTTTGAATTTCAACGTACATTCGATTCCAGATGACATCAACTTGTCATTAAAAATCTTAGCCCAGCCATCTTTCATTTCTTGGCTCGTATGACTAAACGTATTTTTCCATTCAACGGCATTGAAAGCGAATGATATTTCCGTAATGACCGATTTTTGAGCACCATTTTCGTCTGGATTGGCACGTGTAATTGGTCGCTTTGCTAGCGGTAGAGATGTATTAGGATGCATCTTTGAATTATTTCTCTCTGCAACGGAAATGTCTTCTATTCCATTGATATCACCGTCGTCTTCGTTCACTTCATTGTTGTCAATTACTTTTTTCTTTTTTTTAACAAGATCCTGAATATCGTGACGCTCTAAATGCCAAATTTTGTACAAAGATTGGCGCATTTTTTCGTTATAATTCAATTTTAATTTATGAATAACTTCACCCCAAAGTGAACTTTGGGATCTAGTTTTCGCATTGAATCGCCATGTTTCACCTTTGAGTTGATCCGTACGATCTCCAAGAGAAGCGATAGCAGCAACCAAATCATCTAAAGTAACTAGTGACCAAATATCGTTACCTTTCTTATTTATATTTGAATCAGCCATTTTAGAATAATAACCGAGAAACGTTTAATTGAAATCAAAGAAAATATAACTTTTATTCGATTTGTTTGATAAAGCCAGGTAGCAGCGAAGATTGTTGTGAGCAAGTTGTATTTTTTTGTAGTGAAGACTTATTTTTCTGACAAGAGAATAATATATTTTATTTTCTACTGGAATACGCATAAAAATTCATCCAAAAGAACCAATGAGAGTCAAGATGCAATCATTTAATGAATTATTTGATTTCGTCTGATGTCAATCAGATATATAACTTTTTCATTTTTTATGAATCTACGATATCATCAGTTATTCGTCTTTGATAATTAATAATATAAGACGTGACAAAAGCCTTTAAACATTAGTGTTAAAATACGCAAACAAAAACATTGATTCACGTTGTCTTTTCTTCGCAGATCACAGTATATTATCAAACTCTTTCACGTGTCATCGATGAAAGCCATTGCCAAAAGGAAAGTAGAGATGAATATAAGAAACGCCGGAGATATGAAAGAAACATAAGAGAGACAACAATCAATGCAAACGAACCAGAACGTATTTCACAAAAATATCTCGTTATCATTTCCAATTCATACAATGAATCGAATTCAGATTTTCGCGAACTGAATTTCTACATAATCACATTAACAAGCAATATATACCTATCAAAAAATAGTTTATATTTTAACGTAACTCAATTTCTCCATCGTTTCACTCAATCATAAAAAAATTCCAGTTTCAAGGCATTACAATTCAGTTTTGTAAATTAAGTATTAGTGCTATTCACGGTTAGTGTATTTCACCACATAATTTTATCTTCTTCGAAATTTCATTCATGTTTCATAATATTCGAAAAGCAATTCAATCAATGACATCCTTTTATCAAACAGCTATGTACACGATCATTGATAAAGAAAAACGAGCTCATGAATTTTTTTTGCTGATCGTCACATACATATATTCTATAAACGAAGTAAATTCAAACAAAAACCTTTATCCAACTTTCAATCTTCGTTGATCAAAAGAAAATAACGAGCATATTATTCTTCTTCTTTCTCAGGTTCACATGCATGAGTGATTCGTGAACTACACTTTTTCGTTCTCTCCTCGCTATTCATCAAATGAAATATGCGCTTCACTATTTCTTTTATTGATAACCTTCTGCAGGTCAATCAGATTTCCTTCGCTCCATCGTTTTGATTTCCCTGCTCTTGTAAACCTTTTACGAAAAAATTAACCTCCACTTCTCTTGCGTTCCAACAGAACAATTTATTTAAAAAAAAATAATATGTATATACAACATTTTCACCGATAATTCCATGAGAAAATCGCTCATATAGCAAACATAATTATAAAAATTCAAAAGAATAATTATTCAGTTAACACCGACGATAAATAATATCTTCAATGATCAATACAAGAGCGAATATGTCAAATGTGCAGTATCAAAATAATTACATAGAATAAATTCGAATTGTTGTTCAATAATTACTACTACTTTGAGTAATAACATAAACATCTATAAAAAAAATATAGAAACTAAGTCAAAAAAAAATTTTGTTTTACCTTTATCATGCTAATATTTTTGTAACATAATTCCATCAGACAATCGATACTATCACAAACAAAATTACAAAAATTCAACAGAATAATTATTCAGTTAAATCACACGATAAATAATCTCTATAATGAACAATATAACAGCGAATATATGATATGTACGACATGAAAATAATTAAATAGAATAAATAAATACTACCATGAATAATAACATAAATGTCTAAAAAAATAAAAAATAAAAAATACAAAATCGTAAAATATAATATTTCAGATTCTGAAATTCAGAACCTTGATTATGTAATCTTTGTTCGATAAGAAATGCCACACGATAATACTTCGAACAAAAAATAAAAATATTTAACTATATAGATGTTTAATTTCAAAAATTACCGATCAATAACTTTTTCCATAATACATGTAAATAAAAACCTATCTTATTTAGAACAAAAAAATATTATACGATTAAATTTGATTGAAGAGTGTGTGTAAGAAGATGCTTCTGAAAAAGAACAGTAGTTTTTAGAAAAGCCAAACAAACAACTTCTACGAGCTGATGATTACAATTATAATGTGAATAATATCAAGTTGATAATATCAACTACCATGAAACCTTCGTTTGTTCACCGATTGATCGAGAACAGCCAGCCAATCGAAATATTTTCCATTTCTCCGCGTATATGTACGATACACAAACCATCGCCATCTTTTCGTTCTTTTCTCCCTCGCCATATGTATAGAAATCAATCGCCCAATGACATTTCTTTCTTTCCTTCTCATATACATACACATGAATCATACAACGAAACAAGTGGCAGTTTTTCTGAATCGATTCTTTTTTATTCTCTCCACGATTCTCGTACAGTAATATCAACCAATAAAATCTTTTTCATTCCCACCTATGTGTCCGCGCGAAAACGAAAATATTCTTCGACTGAAAAATTGCGTCCTCACTCTTATCTGTCGTCTTTATTGGCGGAAATGAACGACACATAGAAAAAATACTGGCGACTTTTAATCAAACGGAACGAAAACAAAAATGATAATTCTGACAATACTTGCACAAACCAAAGCCGTTGTTGTAACTTTGTGATTGTCCAGTTTGCATTGCTTTTCCCTGCATGAATAACAATTTTTTTCAAAAAACATACGCAATAAAAACCGAGACATCTATTAACAAGACTAAAATTTTGGGGCCCGGTTGTTCAATGCATTACAGACACCAGCACCAATTCGATCGAAAATCATATTAACTCAATAGAGCTCATCGAGTTCCACACGAACTCAGTCGTTGAGCGAATCGCGTCATGTTGTAGCAACAGAACACCGTTTCAGATAGGTAATTAGCCAATTCCTGCCGATTGGAAGCACTTTATCGCGTTCTGAAGGTGACCATTGAGTAGAGCTCGTCGAGTTCTACTTGGAGCCATTCTTGGTTTTGTTGGAACCAGTCGTTGAGCGAATCGCGACGGGTTCTAGAAACAGAAACCGGTTTCTGATAGGTAATTAGCCAATTCCTGCCGATTGAAAGCACTTTATCGCGTTCTGAAGGTGACCATTGAGTAGAGCTCGTCGAGTTCTACTTGGAGCCATTCTTGGTTTTGTTGGAACCAGTCGTTGAGCGAATCGCGACAGGTTTTATTTTTGTTTTCATTGTTTTGTCTTATTTTTTAGCAGTAAAAGGGGTTTTCCGGACGGAAGGAAGTCACTTGGTGAGAAAAAAAATATGGCAGTGGATAGAGCTCGTCGAGATGTACTTGGAGCCAGGAAGTCCTTAGTTGGAGCCAGCTTCACGGCGAATATTTTCAAGAAATATTCGAATCCTGACCTAAGATATCCTACGTAAGGAAAATTGGATAGGAATGTCGACAATAGGAAATACATGTTTTTTTTTCTAATTTTGTCGTACTTTAATATAAATATTGAGAACAGTGCGATGTTGGCTCTGTCTCCCTTACAGAATAATAAAAATTTTCATTTCTATACTTTGAAAAAAATCGAATCAACATGTATCATTACTATTATCGTTGTCACGATGATATGACTTGAGATCACCTTTTTGAAATTTCAGTGTATACAACATACATAGGAAGCAGTATTACGATCAAAATGGAAATTACTCAAATTTAACAACAATTAGTCAAATCGAAAACAAAAGAATGTAAATATAAACCA
Organism: Rotaria socialis; assembly: GCA_905331475.1. Classification (NCBI taxonomy): domain Eukaryota; kingdom Metazoa; phylum Rotifera; class Eurotatoria; order Philodinida; family Philodinidae; genus Rotaria; species Rotaria socialis. The sequence goes on from CAJNYU010001174.1 coordinate 19,839, forward strand.
GAAAATATACGCAAACGAAATTCAGAGAATTTTTTGAAACATTCGAAATAGACTAGCAAGTCGTTGTCTAGTATCTCATAAGTTGAATTGTCCTTAGATTCAATCTTCTAGGGACGTGAGATTGGAAGTTCATTGTATCGATGGTTGAGATTTTTTCCCTCTGTATATTCAAGCCCTATCATGGGCTAAAGGCCTCGAAACCGTTAATTTTATTTTCTATCTTACGTATCAGACGAATTCTTCTTATTCGAAAAAGAATACATTAGCCAACGTGACCACTTTTTTTTTCTTTCCTCTAAGGCTGTCGATGCAATTGGTGAACGGCCAAATTGCTTCACTCACACTCGCATATGCCTATTAAGTAAAAAGAAACATGCAAACAAGACTGATTTTTTATGTACTTAATTCATCGCTTTATCGGTCAAAACTTTTGGCTTGATAGATAGTGTATCACTGAGGACCGTTGGAGCCTATATTTTCAAACATTCCTCTCAGTTCGTTGGATTGAAAACGATTTCATTCATTTCGACTCGATATTGAATGATTGTCATTAATATTCTATTCCACATAGCTTCGCTATAAAAAATTCATTAAACTTAGTTAATCATGAATATATTCCACAACTAAGACCTGTTTATCGTGAATCACTATACATTTTGATGAAATTATAAAAAGTTCAGTAGACTTCATTGGTGATGAGATAATTTATCTTTGCTTATAGCCGAGTTATTAGCTGGTGCATCAATTCCATATTTTGTTAATTTTTATTAGAAAGACAATCATTTAACTCAATTTAGTGTCACAAGCGTATTTATATAGGTTGAGTTTGATCTCTTATATGAATTATCTAAGTCGCGTAGAGTTTAAGCTTGAAAGTTGTACAGTTTTATTTTCGTCACATATAAACAACGCGGTAATAGAAGATCATTTGTCTTATTTAGATTCGGGCAAATGATAGAACATTATCGTCATTTCCAATGAACAATCAGTTGCTTGATTTTATTAGACAGATGCATTTATGAGAACCATCAAGGCTTCTATTTTGTTTCACTAGACTTTATGTTCATTTATTTCTTTATAAAACTACATAGTACATGAATAAAATTCGACAATAGTTATAAGCAATGAGAAGTATATTTGATCACTCTCATTTTTCTGCTTACGTCGTGTTTCAGTTCACTGATGAAAACTTTCGTCAGGTCAGATGATAATTTTGATAACATTCGTAAGAATATCAGAAAAAAATAGTTCAGTAAATTATATTATGATGAAGATGTTATTATGATTGAAAGAGTTCAATTATTCATGAGCATCATTTATGCAACACACAAACCATCAGGTTATATATTTGAACGTAATATTCTCAATATCCATTCGACATCATTCTGTAAACTAATACATACTTGAGATCTATTATCTCTGAAAAATCAGTTGATCTGCACAATGAACGCTGTAGTATGCTCTTTATTCAGTGTAAAGTCTTAAAAATGTGCCTCCCATTACCTATTAATATGCCTCTGTAACAGTTTTCGCATCGATTAACAATTTTCGCGTGGTTGATGCAAATATGTTCAGAAAATCATTTTATTAGGATACATAAGTATTTGGTTCATATTGATGCGCCTGCTGACTACAACAATAAGACCAATACGATTAAATATATTGTTTGTTGTTTCAAATATTGGTCTAAATCTTTTGTACAATTTTCAGATGAATCTACGACGAAAAGAATATCCACCTAACTTTTGGCTCCAGTTACACACACATACGATTGATTCTCCAACGCATTATCAGAGAAAATCATACCGTCAACCAACTAAACGGAGGCTGAACAATTGTATAACTTTTCTTTCTCCACATATTCAGAAGTTTGTCTATGATGGTGCGATAGATAAACGAAAAGGGGAAATCCGAGCGACAAAATTTCCACTGAGCTCAGCTCAATTCAACACAATAATCGACCTTGGCGTAAATTTTACATATCAACAAGTTGTTTCACTCGAACAAAGATTGAATCTAAAATATAACTTTTTGCATAAGGGCTACAATCGTGGCATCAAAAATATTCAGTTTCGCGTCCAAACCCAGAGACCTGCATTTGATGGAAGTAGTGTTATATATCTACTCCGGGTTCGATTTCATCAAAAAGCTCCGCTCTAAGTGTATCAAGTCTGCCGAATGATCCCTCGTGACGAATATGCAATTTTTTTTCACCGTAAATATTTTCTTCGAAACCACTCTGGGGTGATATGTCATCAAAATCAATACGTAAATCAACGTTTTTAATTAATAAACATAATTGCGGTGGAATAGCTGGAGTTAAAGGAAAAGAAAAATCTTTATTTCCAATAATTTTTGGCCAATGAGCATCATCTAATTAAAATGAGAAAGAATCAGCATCCTTTACATAAATAAGAATATCATATTCATTATCGGAGATAATATGAGTAGATAAACGACAGTTTATCATTTGAACATCAAATTAATAATTTTTTTACAACGATCAATTAAACTTTGTTTAACCTGATTAGCTGTAACTTTTCCTGAACTAAAACGTAAAATAAAAGGTGGAAACGAGTATCTTGTTTGAGCAAAACGTGTCGATTCATTTGTAATGACGAAATTATGAGGAGATAATCGATGTTCGTTATCATTAACAACATGTATTTGATTATGATCAGGATTAGTATCAACAATAATAATTGTAGTTGGATTATCACGAGATGATTCACCAGCATTTAATACATTTTATTTTTCAGAGTCGTCACGTATATTTTGTTTCTGTTTCTTCTTGTTCTTCACGATACGATAGCCATCATCTGATTCGTTGGTTGAAAGTGGACGACGAACAGGAGATAGTGGTGAATTGACGAGATCATGATGTTATGTTGAGGATGATCGTGATACAATAACATAATTTTCATCATCTTTTTATATTCGCATTAGCATTGGAAATAAGACCATGAGTTAAATGATAATCGAGAGCATTATTTGAAACAGCAGGTAACATTTTGTTTAGTTCTGATTCAATAACATCATCATTTAATGCTTGTAAGCGGAGTTGGCCACCATGATCAAGATAAGAAACCGAATCGGAACTCATTATTAATGGCTTACAATTCGGTGTATAGAGTAAATCAATGTAATTAATTAATTTTCTCTATCACGCACTGAGCGCGTGATTAAGAAATATGTATATGTAAGTATGTATATACGAAGAGAAGAAAGAAGGAAAGCGACTTATCAGTAGATATAACAAATCGAGAATGTGCGTTTGTTTTACATTTTTTGTCCCTCTGCGTGAATGCTCCTCGACTAACTATTGTCGTTATCTAAGTTTCTATCTGTTCCTCACTTGTACGTGTCCTCTTTGTCGCGTTCTTTCTCGTTCTCTCCGGTTGAGTGATGTGCCCCGGAAAAAGAAAGTGTAACTATAAAAGGAGAAAGATGATCGAAATAAAACAGTTCGATATCACAATAAAACATTTTTTATCGTTACAGTGTATATTACATAAAGATATCTGGTTTGAAAATGTTTTTTTTACTAACATATGAGTATATTTGACATCATGCATTTGGTTATACACTTGTATAACAGAGATATGCATATACTTACACCTAGGCATGAACATGTAACAAACAAAGTAGCACTTTGATAATATTCTACAAGATTTGACACTCATATGTTTCTACGTTATAAAACTGAGTTAAGAGGTACAATTTTCCGAGCTTATCGCGCACTTTCCCATGTCCAAGAAAACGGTTCGTAAAACGAGCTAACGGATTACCGTGAAATAAGGCGAAAATTAATGCCTTATTACACCGTTTTATAGCCGTTTCAGACCTTTTAAGATGCTCGTTCAGACGGCCTGAACGATTGTCCGGGGTAGTTTATTCAATTACATCTCATCAAACAACGTAAATATTTTCCGAGCTTTTACGAAGAACTTACGTCTTAATTTTTCATGATTGAAATTTTTGCATATATTCATCTGATTTTTTCTATAGTGTGATCCTTTTTACTAATCTCAAAGAATAATTGAGTACTACGATTAAAAACATTATCTTTTTAAACTCGACTGTAATATGTATGCATACATATATACATACATACAGATAGAACCATTGAATTCTTAGGAATGACATTCACATATAAATATTTTCACTATACTTCTTTCGCTGTTCTGTACTCAGCGTTTGAAGGTCTCTCGCTGAGAGAAAATCAAGAATGCGAAACCTATTCTCCTTAGATCCTAAAACGT
>CAJNYU010001175.1:0-12182 GCA_905331475.1 Rotaria socialis
CATGCCTACCTTGGTGCCCATAGCACGTACAGGCCGCATATAGATCTTCCTGTTGTATGTTCTATACACGCTAGATCTATGTCTGTACGTGAAGAGCCTCGGCTCTCTATGGCACCACCAACGTAGTTCTTGGTCGCGCGAGCAACTATTAGCTGGTAAGCAAAAAAAACTTTTTCATTCCAACCTGTTCATTTCTTATTTTAGCTCATCTCAATTTCATCAACAGCAAAGTAAATATAATTACTTTCACTTATTTTATTCCAAACAAATAAAATTAATTGTTACTTTTTATGTTTTAGTTCCATTAAACAATTCAATTCAATCCAAACGAAAATAGTTACAGCTATTTATTTTTCTTGTGTAGTTTTTTAGTTTTTTGTAACTTCCGTTTTTTTAATTTTTGAAATAAACATTATTAAAATAACTCAAATTTTTTCTCTTCATTTCAATCATAATTATTTTCATTTCAACAATAAATATTTTTATGTTAACAATAAATAATTTCAAAATAACTCAAATTTTATTTTACATTCAAATAATACAAAATTTTATTTTCATTGAAGTCATAAATATTTTATGAAAATAATACAAATTTTATTTTTTTCGCTTAAATCATAAATATTTTCAAAACGACAATTTATTTTTTTCACTTTAATAATTAATATTTTTTGCGAAAAATAATTTTTATTTAATTCATTTCTTTTCATTTAACAAATAAATAAATAAATAAATAAGAGAAGAAGAAGAAAAGAAACATATGACATAATTTTATATTTTGAGTTTTTTTCTTTTCTTTGAAGCGAAAGAGTAAAAGAAAATTTCTTTCATTTCTTCATTTATTTCAAAGTATAGAAAAAGAAACGAACAAAGAAAAAACAATTCAAAAGTCTTATTCGATAGAAAATCGTTGAACACGATTATTACCTGCATCGGCGACATAGAGATTACCTTGTCGATCGCAACACAAACCAATGGGGAAGTTGAATTGATTTGCTCCTTTTCCTTCGCCATTTCCACCCACAATTACAGCGCCTTGTATCTCGTCTCCTTGAGTCCAACGCATTACACGATTATTGTGCGAGTCTGCTACATAGAGTGTACCCAACGTATCAACGAAGAGTCCATTAGGATAATACAACTTTGTCGGAGCATTCCCTTTGCCTTGCCCTCCAGCGACCACAATACCTTCTTTTGCACCTTCCACCCATTTCATCACACGATGATTGTAGTAGTCTGATACGTACACTGAATGATCTCGATCGACAAAGAGATATGTCGGCACGTTGAGTTGATTAAGACCATCACCTTTGCCATTACCACCAGCTACGAGAGTGACATTCTTCTCACCAAATTGATATCGTCTTACTTCATGTTTTTCGGTGTCAGAAACGTAGAGATCTCTCTGTTCATCCATTGCTAATCCATAACATTGGATGTTGCTGATGAGGATTTCTCCTTGTGTTGTATCACTACGACGAGACCATTGTACAACCCGTCGATTCCATTGATCACAAATAATGAGACTATCCGTCTCTTTGTCAATTAATACATCAATTGGCCAATTCAATTGATGTAATCCATTTCCTGCGCCGTTGCCACCAGCAACAACTTGTCCATTCGTTGTATCACCGTTCTTCCATTGGGTGATACGATAATTCGACGTGTCAGCTATGATCACTGTTTGATCATCATTAACAAAGAGACCTCGAGGGGAGTAGAGTTGATTAGTAGTATCCCCATCCTCGTTACCTCCAGCAACAGTCACTCCGTTCTGTGTCCACGTGGCATTAGCAGAAATATTAACTACAAGAGAAAGAGTAAGAATAAAATGAGATCTCTCTCTATCTCTCTCTCTCTTTCTCTAGTATACCCAGTATATGCAATAATTTCGAAAGGATCGAGTAAAATTCTTTGAATAGATCGTTCTCTCTCTCTAGCGTACTTAAATTCTATATTTTTTTAGAAAATCAAACTTAAATAATTAAATCTAGTTAACCCAAGCAGACATTAAAAAGTCATTCAATCGGAGTTTCAAGTGATGAACTCTATTTATTTACTTTTCTTTCTTTTGTGAAAGTAGAACATATTAAACGATCCAAAAAATGGCATGCAAAGAGCATATCTTGAGGGTGTGGGTGTATCGCGTGATAATTAATCGAAACTCTTGCGAGTAGTACAAGCAAGAATGTTTTGGACAATACCAACTTGTAATAATTTATTCAATAATGAGTTTACAATAAAACAAGTTAGCAATATTGCGCTGCTAATAATAGGGTGCGCATGTTTCTCAATACAAGTCAGATCTAACTATTTACATTCTAATAAACTATTTCTTCGAAAAACAATTCAAATTTTAACTACTCTCTGACTTATAATACTGCTCTTTCCCCCAAATGTATCGTGAGCTTATATAATAGAGAGAGAGAAAAGATTACGTACTGTTCAGTACGCGATTATGTGTTAATGTCATATACACAAGGATGTAAACTTAGTTACGTCAATGCGATATGTTTATTAGCTCCTCTATGATTTATAAATGGAGGTCTGGCGGTTTCTATAGCTCCCTATTCAATCTAGCCCTTCATGAGTGACGTATTTCTTGGCACAAATATATTATCGAGTAGTATTTTTATCTTTAAACTTGAGTATCACATTTTGCTTCTTTCCCTATCACGAAAATATTTTTAAGTCTTTAAATTATTTTCTAGTTTACAGTGTACTGTAGAAAAATTATTCTGTGGCATTAGATGGAATATTAACTAGAAGAGGAAACGTAAGAAGAACTAATTCCATACAGATATCTTAATCGAAATTGAAGAAGATTTTCCAAAAGTTAGAAAACTTCAAAAGAATTCAACTATTCAAAGAGGAAAAAAATAGATGAAAGGAAAATGTCTTTCTACTAGAATATTCTTTACAAGGAAATTTCTCCCGATTCTCAATAAATCTGATCCAGATTCATTGCAGAAACACAAATATATATATATATATATACATATGAGCGTGCTCCGCCATAGGAGGCCCCAACTTCTTTTTTGCTCATATATGAGCAAAAAAGAAGCTGGGGCCTTCTATGGCAGAGCACGCCCATAATATATACCCAGGTCGTTCATTTCTACAATCGGATCCAATCGGATCTGAAAATGGATTGCATCAGATCTTACATGAAAACCGACAAGAACCAACAGATTGCGGGTTTCTGGCCGAGATTCAGATCCATAGGATCGGAATCCGATATTATCCGATCGTATCCTACTCCGGGATCCGATGCGCCAAAAAGTCTGCTATACTCAACTTCTAAAAAGCTCTTTCGCATTAAACAGAATTTTGATATTTTTTTTAATTCTTCCGTCATATCCATCAATAGTCCCGAAACCCTGAATCCAACTGGATTTCCTCGGTTATTAGGATGTTTTAGGATCCGATAGAATCCGTCGTCGGATTAGTCGACCTGAGTATGCTAAAAACCTGCTTATTAATGATGTTTGACACTGAATCAGAATCGATTAGTTCCAGATGATTTACAAGAAAACACGAAAAAAAAACAGCAACAAAATAAAATTACTTTTCTGTTTAGACGTGTAGCTATGGAACTGCAAAATATGTCGTTGATTTCATATTTCTACAGAAATGTTTTTTATTTTGTGTCATCAATATGATAATTGTGTAGATCTAATAAAGTTCTTTGATATTTTCGAACGATATATAATTTCTTTTAAATAAAATATAGTCTGATTATATTTCTATATTAACTTAAAAACAAATAAAAGTATCTATTTGAATTATAAATAGACAGAAAACTAGTTATGTGAAATAGGAAAATAACACGTTCAAATAAGCTCAGCACTTCCCATTTGTAAATGTTTATGTGATACTTCTAATTCAACTGCATCAGTTAACATAATAAACGATTCGTATTCATTAAAAATGCTTAGTTGTCTGATGCTTTTACTTGCACGAGTTATTCTTACTAAACTTCTCTGCCTATCTATTCAATTTCATATATCTAACTAATGTTCATTGTAGTTTTAAATTGATTTATACACATTTTGTTTGTCGAAATTTCTTTACAAAACGAAAAGTTTTATTGTCTTTCAACACGCTATCCATAGTCTATTACATAGTTTTGATCTTTTTTTTTCATTTTATCAATTCAACAGATAGATAATGAATTTTAAAGTGACGATAAAGTAATCGATCACTATTATATATTTCTTTGTAAATTTTCGGATTATTGTCGATTAGTTCTTCTTCAATCAAAATTATGAGTATCAAATGAATATTGCAATACTGTTACCACAATTACGAGTAGAAACATAATCTTTATTGAACCCAAAAAATTGATCCACTTGCTCAATTTATTTTTATTTAATGCTCGAACAACAGATTATCATCAATGTGTTGGTTATCTGTTAGCAAATACTCGTATAAGACTTGATGATTGTAATGTTTTTATAATTCTATTTTTTAGGTTGAAAGTTTTCTTATCGTGTTTATACAAAACAATCACAATATATTAATTTCATCGGAATACCGACTACCACGTGTCAAATTAGAAAAAAATTTTTTTTCAATAATATGATCTTTGTAACAGTGTAAAACTGGACTGAACTAATTGTTATAACTAGCAAAAAGTATTATACGTATTTAAATATGGTTTCATATGAAATCATAATCAATTAATATAGATGAATATCTCGTGAGCATTAAAGGTGTGGACAAAATCTACGTCAACTATATGATGATATATTTGCACGATAAAATAAGATCCTTATAATACTAGATAACGCATAAAAAATATATCTTGAATTTTATCTAACTTAAGAAAAAGTGTATTATCTTATAAAAAGCTGAGTATCTTGAAAACGAAGATTAATTTCTATTTGATAACCGAAAGTATTAAATATTTTTGATCTTATATAATTCATATTGATGATATATTTATCTTCTTCTATAAAGACACATATTGGGAAAAGTAGGATTGTAGTAACTAAACAGAATCAATTACAGTGGAATTTTTTAGTTATCGACATGAATAAGAAGAAAAGAATTGAACGCTTGTCTATATAGTCGATAGAAATGCTCAATCCTTCGACATAGAGATTCCTGAAAAGGTAAAAATATGACTAATATTGAAGTATCCATTAAATACTTTGTTAGTTTGCTAGTAAATAAAAAAAATGTTCCATTTAAATCAGAGAAGAACTTGCTTTTTTGAAGCAATATGCAATTCTTATCTACTCTTCATTAGTCTATATCTATCAATCTTTTTTTTTATATATTCTTACCTGTTGATGGTGTTGGTACTGGTAATCGTGATGGCTAGAAGTAAAAAAACAGAATCATGCGTATTGATAAATGTGCCATCAATCCCAATCATTACTTGTGGTACCAGTTCAATTAGAGAAAATTGTGGTTGAATTTCTTTAAGTTGTACCATATAAAGATCTTTACCTTGGCTGAGGCATGCCACAACTTTAAATTGTCTTGCAGCTGGAAGAAGAATTTCATCTTCAGCTTGAAAAAAAGAATATTTTCGAATATCTTTGCCACTATCGCATTCGATTGTAAATAGAGTTCTTGGACCTGTCGTACCCAAAAATTGTTCATTTTGGAGTACACTGAATTTCGATGTACAAGAGCTGAATCCCCACCAAACAAATGTTTTTCCTTCGGGATATTCTTTTCTCATGTCTTGTTTGACACCACGATAAACAAATGAAAGGCTGGATGGGATTTTAGCCAGCGCAGTAAGAATTAATTTAAGAAAAAGAAACCAAGGTTTCAATTTTTGGCGCTTTTCATTTCGTAAAGTTTTATTTAAAACATGATAAAGACACTCGACTTGAGGCTCCCATTCCATTGAGTAGAGAGTAATCGAGGCTGCTTCGTCCATGGATAGTTTTCCGGGTGAACGCTCTGCACATTTCCTTTTCGCAAAGGAGGCTCTTCGTCGCACATCAGGTACATATTCAACAATGGGTTCTACAGCCTCTTCTAGTGTAACAAGAGGCATTTTCTCATAGCCTTCTATAGGCATCAACATTCGACAAGGTTCTCCCACTAGATCCGAAAAACGTTGCGTAGGGTGTTGTTGACCGATATCGACAAATTTTGCAGCCATTAGTTTTTTTAAATTTATTATTTAAAATTGTGAATAAATTGATCGGTAGAATTTTTTTGATTGAAAACTAAGAAAAAAAGCGAATGATATTAGATTTTCCCTCATAATCAGAAATGCAAGCATCTATCGAACGGTAACATTTGTTTTTAATGAGACCCATTGAACAAAAATTTGAGTTGATTATGCGCCTAGGTGTCAATCTACGGCTTTGCTGAGTTCAACACTCCCCTCCCCAAATTTACTCACCACAGTGAAATGTTGGAAACCAAAGTGTCCTTGAAGGTTGCAATGTATTATTGAAAACAAAAATTTCAGTTACTTCTGTCGTGCACTTGTTCTTTTTTACATGACTTGCTTACATTTTGCAATCTGACAACACTTTCTGATCTGGTTTTTCGCCTTTNCTTTTCGCAAAGGAGGCTCTTCGTCGCACATCAGGTACATATTCAAAAATGGGTTCTACAGCCTCTTCTAGTGTAACAAGAGGCATTTTCTCATAGCCTTCTATAGGCATCAACATTCGGCAAGGTTCTCCCACTAGATCCGAAAAACGTTGCGTAGGGTGTTGTTGACCGATATCGACAAATTTTGCAGCCATTCGTTTTTTTAAATTTATTATTTAAAATTGTGAATAAATTGATCGGTAGAATTTCTGATTGAAAACTAAGAAAAAAAAGCGAATGATATTAGCTTTTCCCTCATAATCAGAAATGCAAGCATCTATCGAACGGTAACATTTGTTTTTAATGAGACCCATTGAACAAAAATTTGAGTTGATTATGCGCCTAGGTGTCAATCTACGGTTTTGCTGAGTTCAACACTCCCCTCCCCAAATTTACTCACCACAGTGAAATGTTGGAAACCAAAGTGTCCTTGAAGATTGCAATGTATTATTGAAAACAAAAATTTCAGTTACTTCTGTCGTGCACTTGTTCTTTTTTACATGACTTGCTTACATTTTGCAATCTGGCAACACTTTCTGATCTGGTTTTTCGCCTTTTTCTTTCTCCAAGTTGATTTTAAATATGAGTGCTAGAAAGAAGGACTATACATAGCAACAATGTAAACATTCACCTTTGAGTAGACGAAAAATGATGACAAAGAAAGAATTCAGTGTGCAAGGTATTCATATTAGACAGAATATGACAGATCGATAATCAACTATGCATGACACAACATGCCATTTTGTTGAACAAATTTTTTCCTTCTTTTTCTTTTTCTTTATTAAACCGAAATAACAAACAACAAAACTTCATCATTTTCTGCCTTTTCCTATGCAACAAAACATTTGCTTCTGATCACCAAACAAAGTGAACACCGCAGGTGGCTAGAAAGAATGAAAACAAAAGCAGCTTGGAACGAATAATTAAATGCAGAATATTCATTTTCATTTGTGTTTTTGTATCTTGGATAGATTTTCTTTGTCCCCAAAGGATAAATCGTTTGAACCAAAACCTGGCCTCCGATTGCAGTCTTTTAAAAATATAGGATTTTCGATAAGAAATGACAAAAAGAGGACGTTTTATGCACCGTTTTTGTTCAATTGTTTTGGTATTTTTTAACTGCTCTGCTTGAAAATCATTTTAATGAAGCTGTTATAAACAGTTCAACCGTATCAAATATCCTGATGTAATTTTTTCTACTGAAATAAGTCGCTAATTCGAGGATCATTATAAAAGCTTTTCACAAATCGATAAATAACAATAAAGTAGATCATAAGCTTTGAAAAAACAAATACTATTTCTTATAATAAAATGAGACGTTTCAGATAACGGACATGAGTTCCCAAAATATGTCAACCTAATTTTATTGTTCTGATAATCAGCATTCATCGCTTATTATTTTCCACAAGTTTATTTTGTATTTTATCATAACTCAATTTTTTCTGGTAATAGATAAGTGTAAATGAAAATGCATGTACATAGGATGGTGCAAAGTTCACGGTCTTTCAGAATGTGTCGTTACTTTTTAAAGAATATGTTCTTTCGGATATATCTATATACAGCTTTTATATCTAACTAAAACTTCACAAAAATAGCCCAAAACTGGTACATGATCACTTTGTGAATGTTTTTTTTTCTTTTGAACTATTTTGTATTTTGTACTTAGTATTAGACAAGTTCTCAGTCAACTCACTAAATAGGCGAAAGGAAAAATACTGTTTAAACCAAATGTCACTATGATACAAGGATTTGCCCAAAACACATGACTATACACATTAAAAGTTCTTTTTTCATCTAAGGACAATAGCAAAATGAAGAGATTTTTCGAAATTTTCTATTTTTTTCGATAAAATATAGGAATTATAGGAAATATAGGTCGAATAGCAACCCAGACGAAAACTGATAAAGCGTCCATAGAACCAATGCAATAGCAATTGTAGTCCAAACAAGAACAATATGAAATGGTAAATGGTTTTGTAACACTTTGCCAATCAAATTTAAGTACAATTAACACTTCTGTTATAACCCATGATTGACGACCAAATCGTTTATATGCTCAATTATCTAAATATTCGAATATTTCACGCCTTGAAACACCGCCAGCAAGTAAGAAAAATAATAATCGTGAGAGACAAAGGAAATGTGGTGGTGGAATTCAGAGAATAAATTTAAAATAGAATGTTTTCAATTCGACAAGAAATAAGAAACATGTTATAAGTAACAGTGCAAGCCATCGTTTTAATGATGCTGCTGGACGCCAATCATGAGGCGTAAATTGACCAAAATACACGCATCATTTTACCTCTTTTAAAATTAATTTCGTTTTATATTTAACGTAACACGAGTTTTAGTTTTTACCTAACAGTTGGGATAGTCCACATTCCACGCCAATTGTATGGTTTCATTTTTAAATATTCGCATGCTTTCATACTCAAATATATTCCACCACCGTTGCATATAAGTGCATCAAGGATCCACTAAAAGAACACTTAAATCACATAGGTATAAATACGATTTTTAATGACTTACATGATTCCAGCAACATTCACTAAAATTTGGTAATTGATGTTCGAGAGAATATTCGAGAATTTCAAAACCAATGGATGTTACCGTGCAAAGTCAATAATCACGAACAATTAATGTCTAAACATAAAAGTGTTATTTAAATAATAAATCATCAGAAAAAAATGAAAATGCTTTACTTTTAACCACGAGCCAAAAAATATGCGATAGAACAAAAAAAAATCCATTCTATCCTATCGACAAAAAGAAAAGAAAAGAAAATATAACGATTAAAAAAACGTATTTTAGGTTTTGTTTTTACTTTAAAATAATGAAATGGATCTTCTGGATGTTCCCAATCATAAATACGACATGATCCACCATAATCTTTATCGGGTAATGGTATACGTAATGTTGGATCGATATTTTTTAATAATTATCTAGCATCATCAATCGTCTAAATATATAATTTAATTCGTGGAAATATATTTTACATGTTTCTACATACTTGAAAGAGAATATAGATCAGTATAATTTCATGGAGTACACTGAAGCAAAGTACAAGACGCCAAAGAGTTAAAATAAAAAGTAATTCAATTTAATAACAAGATTTTTTTCTAAAGATGAACAAACGCATTTGCCAGGATGAGGTCGAACACAAGCACCGTCAGGTGTTTGGGTCATACCAAAGACCAGAAAAAATCCAGCACATACTAAGAGACCTCTGAAAGTAGAAAAAAAACGATCAGTCTTCATGGACATCGTTAATATGCTTGTATTCTCTAAATCGTGATTTATATCCAGTTGTTAGCTCGTCGTGTTCGAGCGTTACGTTTATTTTATATCTCCCCTTTTTGTTTAACACACACATACGTATATATATGGATAGAAAAGAAGAAAGAGAAGAGAAGGGAGAGAATAACAATGATAAAGAGGGAGAAAGTAGGAGAGATAGATTCACTATTATAGAAGTGAAGTCGAGGGGCCAGTGGTATTCACCACCGTTAACATTCTTCCCCTCCAGGATAGGTGTGTGTCCTCACACACAAGTAACCCTAGTTGTAGTTTTACTTGTGGTGCTTGAATTCGATTAAGATGTCGAAGATGTCGAAGATGTTGAAGATGTTGAAGATGTTGAAGTCGTTGACGATGTCGAAGATGTTGAAGATGTTGAAGTCGTCGAAGATGTTGAAGTCGTTGATCAATAATATATGTTATTTGTTGTGTTTCATTATCAATAATTAATGTTCCTAATTTTTAAATTATGCTTGATATGTTGAACCGTATTGTTGAACGAAAAACTTTAACTTCCAGTATAAATTGTGTTGATAATTGTTGCATTGAATACATGAATTAATACATCTAATCAGTAACTTGATAGTAGTTTGTACAATATTCAATGTTATTCGACTTGTATCAGATAATCACGTCGAATTGAATAAAATGATCACGGTAGTCTTTAAGATGAATGTGTAGATATTACGAATGATTTGATTAAGAATGATTTGATTAAGACTTGATTCCATGTTACGATTGACTAATCAAGTTGAGATCTGATGACGAGAATTACTTGATTTGATCACATAAGACGTTTATCATATTTTAAGCCAAGATGTCATTCAGTACTATTGTTCGTCTTGAATCAACTAGATATATTTTTATAAGCGAACAAATAACATCCAGATTATAGTCATTGTTTATTTAATTCCTATTGGAAAGTAATTTCATTATTTAATATAAGATGGATGACCAATAAAGATGAGTTTCAAAAGGACATGATAATCTTTTCTTTTTCCAAGTTTAATAATCTTTGTCATAAAACTAAATTGTCGCTCTCAATGTGTTAATGTTGGGTTTGTGATAATGATGAATGTTATTGGTGATAATTTGGATTAAGTTTTCGATCTAAATAAATTTCACATGTAATTATATTATGTAACTCTTGACCTGCGTCGTTCTTTCGTGTTCTATTAATGTTGTATTTGTTTGTTTTACGGATTGTCGTTGTTTATCATCGTTGATGTCGTTGTTTATCAGTGTTGATGTCGTTGTTTATCAGTGTTGATGTCGTTGTTCATTTGTTTACTGTTGTTGTTCGTTGTGAATTCTTTTGTTTTTTGTTTTTGTTTTTGTTTTTGTTTTTTTTATTTTAATTTAATTTTTTTTTTCTTACCCCCAACGTTGTTTGTATTGTTCACGTGAAAAATAATTTATTTTGATTTTGTTTCGAGCTTTTTCTTCTTCTTCTTTGGATTTGAACCCGATCAGAACTTCACCTTTTTCTTTATTTATTGTTATTTGATGACTTGTGTGTATGTCGTCATCAGCTAATTGTGATCGGATTTTCCGATAATCATAGCGATAATAGATTGGTCTTTTAATTTTTCGTTGAAAAGTAGGTCGATGTTTTTGTTTCCATTTGAGTTTTTGGTTTTTTCGTCGTTGTCGTTCATTCTTGGTTAATGTTGATGTTGCTGATGTATTCGGTGGTTGTTGTTGGATTGAAATTAATTCATTGATTTCATTTTCTGTTGTTGTTATAATTAATTCGGCTGGTGAATCATTCGGTTGATGTAAATTTTCTTCTTTTTTCTTGTCAAATCTTGGTTTAATTAATTCGATTTCATCTTCACTTATGTTTGATAAATAATCTTCCAAATCGATTAATATGTTTCTTGATGCTGTTGTTGTCGTTGTCGTTGTTGTTGTAATTGTTTTTGTTGTTGTATGTTGTGATATGTCATGTATTTGGTGCTGGTTTGTTGTTTCTGGGTACATGCATAAGAATAATTCTGCGACTGCAATACAATCATCTGCAGCGTATTGTTTCATTTTTATGCGTTGTTGCTGTTCGATGTGTTTGTTGTATTGTGGTCGACTAAACAATTTATTCTTCCAGGTATCTAACTGCAAATCAATACCACATTGCCAAGAGTTGATTGTTTGCGATTTGTCCAAAAATTTATTAAATGTTGTTGCTATTGCATCTTGCAATGACCAGGTTGCATTGTAATCGTAATGAGTTATGTGGTCACATTTATATTGTACATAATCATTTAATTTTCCATCGTCCATATCATCATCACTATCATCACCAGACATATCAACCATAT
>CAJNYU010001176.1:0-31981 GCA_905331475.1 Rotaria socialis
GAATCGATGAAAACGGAAAAAAACGAAAAATGTCGTCAAAAATGCGAAAATATCGAAAATTTTGACAGTAGAGTGAGAGTATTTCTTGCATAACTCTGTCAGAACTTAACCGTTTTTCAAAAACCTATATATATTCTGAAAGAGGAGATCACGGGGCATCTCCCTATGATAAAAACTCAATTTCGGATTTTTTTCGAAAAATCGGTTTTTCTGAGGGAGGGGCCCTTAATTAGTTGGCAACTTTTATTTATCAGAGCCTCTATTCACTGAAGACACGGCTGTATATCGTAGCAAAGCCTCTTCATAAAGAGACTTGAATCGTGAATCATTACAGAGTTTTTTAAGAAAAAAGGAGTCGTATTATTTTAATATTAGATTACTCGAGTTTGTTCATACGTATAAGAATTGTTTTGAGTATTAGGTGAGCAATTTTTTTCTATTATACTTTCACATTGCTTATAAACGCAAGGTATTCTCTTGAGTGAACCTTCTCCTTTGATTTTGAAAAACAAGAAATTGATATTATATCTTTACTTTTGTGGACTTAAATTTGAAAAAACAGGGTAGCTCAAATGCATTAGTAGTAGATTTATAATTGTTTGCAAAATTCTAACCGGAGATTCTGATAAGAATTTCGTTCATCTATACATTTCTTGTAAGTCATTCGTTTATTAACTGATTTATTGTGATATTAATTATTTTTATTAAAACATGTGCATTACGGCTACCGGCACACGATTTCAATTTAAAAAAGAAGAAATAGTAACTATTATCATATAAAATCAATACCGATTCATTACACCGTACAATGTCAAAATTTTATTTAAATACAAATACATTGGCTGATCAGACATTATTGTCAAAAGCTGAGAACGCTCGGTTTGATGATTTACCGAATTTTTCGTGGCATCCTGCGGAAGATGCCGACCGTTTTTTGAAAAGTATTAAGAATATTCCAAAAGCTACCGATGAATCAAACAGCCATGATATTTTGGAAAATATGCGCGGCAAATTAACACAATCCGCTGGATTATAGTTCGATAATAATGAACATAATTTTAGAACATGGTCCGATTTTGAAATACATTTCCAAACTCCCTATTTTTCAACAACAATGAATCACACAAAATTTGATAAATTAAAACAATGAATTCAACTAACCGATGAACCAGTTACATCTTATATTGATGACGTTATTAATCTATGTCGTGAAATTGATTCACATATGTTCGATTCAATTGTTATTCAACATTTAATGAGTGGTCTGAATCCTGATTTTAGAAAAGAAATTTCTCGACGCGAATCCTGTATGAATACATTAAGCGAATTTTTTAAATACGCTAAGATTGAACAAGATTCATATGACACTTTTGAAAACTCTCGTCATTTAACCCTTGAATCGAAACACTCGAATTTTACATATAATCATACAACAATTCCATCATTAGCTGCTATGATTAAACAACCAAAACAACATTATCAAATTATGAAAATGAATGATCCTATTCGTCATGACAAATCAATGCAGAGATCCGTGTTTAAACGGAACTCGGGTTATTCACGTAAATCACAATCAACCCAAGTAAGCAAAAAATGAAGGGAGACTGCCGACATGACTAGTCAGAAATGTCCGCAGCATCTGTCTAGTCTAGTCTGAAACGTCTTGCATACCCGTCTAGTCTAGTCATCTTAATGAAGAGTGTCTTACAAACACGTCTGTACTAGTCTGAAATGTCCTTGAGCCCAGTCATGTCTAGTCCGGGTTGTCTGTTGACCCAGTCCAGACTAGTAAGAGGATTCAAAAACAGTTTACGCGGTGGGCCTGAACATCCAGCCGACATTTTTCGAAATATGACAGACATCCTGACGACAGACTAGGACACTGAGGTAGACTGCCGTAAGTACATATAGTCTAAAATCATAGATTGACTCTCATCCATACATCGAAAATCAGAAACAAACCGACGTAAATGGTATTGACTAGTCTGAAATGTCTTCAACAGCTATTAGGACTAGCCTGAAGCATCTTCTGGGCACCTCATGACTAGTCCTTTTTTAAGAAGTGTTTATTTTACTCAATAGTTATCGATTTTTTTTCTAGCTAGTAGGGCAATTAGAGAGTCTGCTGTAATCAACAGTGCATTCGAAAAGATTTGGTACATTGCGTACATCCCTGTCTTGATGCATTTTATTTTATTTTGCATTAGCATATGCTAAAAGTTGAAGAGTGTATCAAAACATAAAATAGTAGGGGTTAGTACTAACAACAAAATTCATCTCGTATTTAGGAGTGGTAATTTATATATTTTTTTTCAAAATGTGAGATGTACTAAATTTTAAAAAATTGAAAAGCATCTAAATCTTTTCTTATAATACTATTATGTTAGTTTATTTTAAATATCAATTCTAATAATTTAAAATAAACCAAAAATAATTTAATTATTGGATGAATATACGGTGATTTAAATTTAAAACTAACCTAAAAAATAATATGAAAAAAATTAGTTTCTTCCCGGTTTTATTTTTATACTCAAATTAATGTTTTTAAAACCCAACTAATTAATCGCACTTGCTTATAAATCAAAATAAATTTGTCGAAAAAATTATAAAATCTTCTTAGTTTATTTTTATTTAATGTTATCTAAAGTAATTACGTTTCGGTAACAGATAATTTTCATTGATACATAAACTTAAAAATTCGGAGTAAAAATTGTATTAAATAACATCTTAGAATGATCGTGAGTGTGTAGAATATGACTTCTCGATCATATGGCTCAATGGTTCTGGCGACGGGTAAGTAGCATATTGTATACATGTTCGAATCTAATCTTCATCCTTACATATTTCCATTCAGACTAGTCCAGGCTCGTCCACTATATAAGACTATAGCGGGTTGTATACTTGTCCAAGATGCCCTTAATTTTTTATTCATAAACCATCTTCGGACGGGCGACAGGAACACGCGTCACGACTACTTTTATTAGATTTTATGACTAGTCGTCAATCAGAGTACTAGGACGCATATGCGAGAATACATCCTATTCCGCAATGTTGAACATTCCGGAATCAGTTCCGCTCACGGAACCAATTCCATCCAATTCCCGAAATTCCGTTTATCCCTTCCAACACAATTCCGGAATTCCCGGAATCACTGCCGACCAATTCCATCTAATTCCCGGAATTCCGTTTATTCCATCCGATTCAATTCCCGAATTACACGGAATTCAAACGGATTCCGCCTAATTCCCAACGGTTCCGGAATTCAGTGCACTTACACTAACATTCACATCCATACTTATGCCAACACCCACACCGTGCAATTCCGGCACGGAATTCCGGGAATCAGGTCGAACAGGAATTGATCGGAATTGAACGGAATTACACGGAATTACACGGAATTCCTAGGAATTCCGTCTAATTCCCAGCGATTCCGTATTGACCTAATTCCGGAATTACGGACCGGAATCGGGTCATCACGAACTGGGTAAGACAAGCTAGAATAGTGATACAAGCTGTAATTTCGGAATTAATAGGAATTCTGTGTAATTCCTATGAATTCCCGGTGACTCCGCTTTCATTTAATTCTGGAATTGGACTGAATTCCGTGGAATTCCGGGAATCGGACGAACTAATTCTGGAATCGGACGAACTAATTCTGGAATCGGACGAAGGTATTCTGGAATCGAACGAAGCAATTCCGGAATCGCAGGAACTAATTTCGGAATCGATGGAACTGATTCCGGCGGTGGAACTGGTTCCGGAATGTTCAAGATTGCGGAATTGGATAACTGCTCACAAATTCAGATGAATTTATCACAAAAACCATTTTACACAAAATATTCTAATGATCATTCAACATTTCAACATCAACTTAATAGTTGCAAAATCTGTGGTCGACAAAATCATCGAACAATTGATTGTTTTCGCAAACGTACGACTGAATGTTTTAATTGTGGACAAAATCATTTTGTTCGTGATTGCACAATGCCTCCGAATTTTCAATAACTGGGCCACGTGACGGCGGTGTACCCAGTAAATTTATTAAGCCATCAACAATAACAATAACACCTTTTCCCGTTTATATCAAGATTCATGTAAATAATCAACCGACTGAAGCAATTGTTGATACAGAATCCGCCATCTCAATTATTCGTCTCGATTTTCCCAAAAAGTATTCAACATACCAACTTTATATATAAAAGTCGTATATGTCACACAGCAAATTCAACACCTCTTAATATTATTGGTCAAATGAAATTAAAAGTAAAAATTAGATTTATAACAACTTATGTTACTGCTCATGTCGCAACCAATTTAATTACATCAATTATTTTAAGCAATGATTGGATTAATTCAAATCATGTTCATCTCTTTGGTGATCAGAAACAATTAACAATTAGGGGTGTCAATTTACAGTTTATTTAATTTAAATTTGACTTCATGAAAAGTTAATTTAATTTTAAATTAAATTCTATCAAGTTAAATTTAAAATAAATTAAAATTAAATTTTTGAAAATGTTTTTCTTAATTTAATAAATTTTTTTAAATTTAAATTTTAAATTTAATAAATTGTTTGGATGGATACACACGATTGCTACGAGAGAAATACGTGACTTTAACAGTAGTAACTACTAAATGAGAGAAGAACCTAGTATTTTAGGTTAATATTTATTCATAATAGTCAAAATTTCTCTACAGATTACGCAGGATCCGTCATCTTTCTTCTTCAGAATACTGGGATACTCATAAAAATATATTTAATAGCACAATTCATAGAAGAATGACTAGTTTTAACTTTAGAAAACAGGAAACACACTCAAATTTGACTTTAAATAGTAGCAATCAAGTCAAAAACTATTTTTATCTGCTAGTTTTCAAAATTTAACTAATTTGAATTTCAAACAATTTAATTTATTTTAAATTTAAATTTGACACCCCTATTAACAATTCTTCATCAACATGGTCAATTAATTTCAATCCCGTATGTGGAACCTAGTGGTATCAATTATCCTGCACTATAAGTTCAGCAAATTCACAAACTTTGGTCGACATTACATGTCAAGTTAATAATGATCACAATATACTATTTGAACCATATGCACGTCATATATCCGACTTCCCTGCACTTTTGCTTTAACGTTATACGAACAACGAAAGATATCAGATAGGCAATGATGTATAAGTGCTTGACATTGAATTTATACCAACTAAGAATTTGGATTTGATCAAAAGATTCAGATTTATTGGTAGAAATAATCATCATAAAATGATCTGCCAGAGGAGTCACGGATTGAATCGTTCTTTTATCATTGATTTGCCTTCAATGATATATGAATGATTATAAGTATTGAATAGAATTAGTTCTTTTCTATAGTACCGATCTTTCTCATTATTAACATATGATAGGAATTTTCTCTAAAATTTTCAATTGCCCCTAAAGTTTCAAAAGCGAACTGACGAATTTGTTATTTGCAATTGTTAATACACAGAAATCGTAGTATCAACGGAAAATTTCATTATTAAAAATGTCGAGCCAATATTCGGTTGTTATGAACCCGGCAGTACAAAGTAACCTGTTAGAAAATAGAAAGACAGACACATCTAAATAGTTGTCAGTATTCCTGACGATGCGGAAAAATAATTGTCCCATACGTTGGTGTTACCTGGAGAACGTAACCTAGACAAAATGTATATTTCGAAGAAAACAAAGTTGAGTAGAAAATATTATGATAAAAGGTCGAAATAGAATCACCGATGGTACTTGTGTTCCAGATGATCTTCTTCATGTGCCACAACTTCATTCATTCACTTTCTATATTAGTACTTCTATTGACATTGGAGACTTATCTCAAAATCTATCTCATGAACATATCCAGCAAACATTGATAAATATCGGACAACAAAATGCGAATTCTATCATCAATAATCTTGGTACATCCACAGTTGAATGTTCAATTTTCTCACTGTCTTTCGCATTTGATTATGTAATACATCTTGGCAATATATTTCCAAGTATTGTATTTAATTATGTTACATATTTACTTGTGCAAGATAGGGATGGATTTAAACATGAATTCTTCGTTCGAATCGCCCGATCGTTTCCATTACTTAAGTATTTGCGTATTTACAATATCAAACCGTAGGTATCAGCTGATCTTACATTATTATCTGATCATAGCTAATCATATTCAATGATTGAATATCCGCATCTTATATCACTTGATGTGGCCTATAGCAATAAATGTTATCTTGAACAATTTCTGAATGAAACAAAGGCATGTGTACCGTGTCTAACCGAATTGGCAGTGTCTCATTGTGACTTAAAGATTGTGACAAACAACTTTACAAGAGAAGAAACACAACGGAATTGTGCTAAAGTGAAACAATTAATTTCTGTTCAGCCATTGGATAATTCGCAAGATTTCAATCATTATTTTCCTTTGTTATAACTGTATTTCTTGTTTTGTTTGATTGATTCAATAAAATGAAAAAAAATGATAACGGTTGCGATTAGGCTAATGAAATTTCTAAAAAAGCTACAAGAAAATATCGATTTTCGATTATTGTTTCTTATTTTGTGTATGAAAAAGCATTACATTTCATTCTTATATTTATACATCTGAAAATATCGATAAAATTTTCAAAGATTTTGAGTTTATGTTTATAGAAAAAAAACCGTTCTGCTGAAACACAGAAGCACTAACCGTAAGAAGTATGATCAGTTCATAAAGGATTGATGCGTGATTGTCTGAAAAGTTCTGACAACTCATTTACAGTCGATGAAAATTTGAAATTTCCCGTTTCATTTTTTTGTCTTCTATTGTATTCCGAGCATTTTGATCTTCGTGTTTTTATATTACAATCACTTGCACAGAGGTGTTTACAAACTACCGTCACATCTTTAGGGATAAGAGTCATTTCCAAACACTCGGTCACATGTTCTGATGCTTCGAAGACGTGAGACGCAAGGTAAGTCGCTCAACTTTTTGTGTTAGTCGATTCACGAATGAAGGAAAAAACTGAAATCAATATTTCTGTCTTTGGGCAACACTAAAATTGTGTGGCGTAAGTAAAGTATATATAGCATGACGCACCTCCACTTTAAGGGTATGGGCAAGGGCACGTGACGTATAGGCGTTGATGCCGGGCAATGCGACTAAGAAAAACAATGAATAAACCGAAATTGACACCCATATTCTGACTTTGAATCCATAAATAGCCTTGCTCGAAAACCAAATAGCTTCCAAAAATCTCTTCTTTTAATTTGAAATGGAAAAAGAAATTCTTGCTCAAAGATGCGATCATTAAGCTGTTCAAGTGTCCTAATGCAAATTTTCTTAATCTGGCAACAGACCGACGATTTTACGTTGCTGTCTGATTTTTGTGGTTCAAAAAAGTCAAGATCTCTTTTAAAAATTGAATAGCTTTCATTGGACCTTATATCAAAGCGGTTTGCATTTTTCTCTCTTTCTTGCGAGTAATGTATACTTTAGGTATCATTACGTACCTTTATTGTTTTATGCTGTGAGCTATGTGCACTTGAAAGTCACTTTATCAGTGTCTCAAAGCGACCAGGAGAAAATCGTGACCAAGATCTTGTACATTTCTGCTTAATATAAAATTCCAACTACATGGAATGGTTAAATATTTTAAACGTACATATTAATTTTTTATTGAAATTGCTTAGTGTTTTGCATAGAAAATTCCTCAGAATGTTCTTCAATTCTATTCATACTTTCATATCATCTTTCTAACACTGTTGAAAGTGAAAGATATATGACCATGATCTTCTCTTTAATTTTTCTAGTTGTTACTCTCAATATTCCAGCCAATGCAAAATGGACACAGAATGGAATGATTGTTGCTGGTGGTCACAGATCAGATAGTGTATTCAATTAACTCGACCGTCCTCTTGATCTTTTTGTTGATGATGATCAAACAGGAGTTGTCGCTGATACGTACAATCATCGCATTATCCAGTGGAAGATTGATGATACGAACGGACAAGTTATTGCTGGTGGCAATGGTCAAGGAAATCGATTAAATCAATTGGACCAGCCAACTGACGTGTTACTCGATAAATACACAGATAGTCTCATTATTTGTGATCCGGGTAATCGACGTGTCGTACAGTGGCCTCGCCGTACTGGCACAACACAAGGTAAAATTCTCATCGACAATATCGCATGTTGGGGATTGACTATGTATGATCATAAATATTTTTACATGTCTGATACTGAAAACAATGCAGTAATACGATATCAAATAGGAAATAAGAATAGAACGATTCGGACTAGTGAGCGGGGTGCTAGTCTCAATCAACTTAACTTTCCGACGTATCCTTTTGTCAATCAAGAACAGACTGTTTACGTTTCAGACAACGGAAATCATCCTGTAAATAAATGGACAATATATGCAAAAGAAGGCATTATTGTTGCTGGAATTTAAGGCCGAGGAAATACAGTGACTCAATTCAATCATCCAAACGGAATTTTCGTCGACATGTTGGGCACACTCTATATAGCAGATATGTGGAATCATCGTGTGATCCGTTGGCCTAAATGGAAGACACGGGAAAATGTAGTTGTGGGTGGGAAGGGTCAAAGCGCAGGAGCAACTCAATTCAACTACCTTGGAGGTTTGTCATTTGATCGGCATGGTAATCTATATGTTGTCTATCCTAATAATCGTCGTATTCAACGATTTTCACTTGAATAGGCTGGTAATTTGTTTTTCTTTTCATTCACAAATAAATTGAATCGATTAACTTTAATATACACAAAAGTGGGCGAGGTATGTTCAGATTTCCGACAAAGGAAATTTCAGATATTATTGAATTTCTTTTAATAACAGAGTTTCGGAGATCTCAGATCCAAAAATTCCTTTTTTGGAAATCTGAACACTGCTGACTGCAAGAAGAGAGTATATGAATGCCATGGAAAAAAGAAAAAAATCGTTCATATCGTTGCTATGATTGAATTAAAATGGTACTATTTTAACCGAATTGAATTCTAATTATCAGCTTTTATTGTTTTCTTTAATTTAAGGATGTTTTTTATCCGTATGATTTTCAAGTGAACGCTTGTGATAAAAAAATTAGTCGATTCCAATCTAACTTATCATGAAATAGAATGCCGATACCCTGATGATTTCTGAAGCTGATCAAATTTTATTATTTTTTCTAATTTCAAAGTTAATTTTGGTTTTAGTATGAAACGGAATCTAAACAACTCATTTTTATGATACTTCTGAATGCACTTTTAAGAGTGTCTTCTTCAAATCTTCCATCTACACCGACGTGTTCTACAAAAATAAGTATATTGATCTATCGAACTCTAGAATGTATAATCAAGGGTACAAAATAAAAAGTATTTGAATAGTCATAAACTCACCGAACAATACTGTTCACTAATCTAGAAAGAATGTTAAAAATAGAACAAAATGATCGAAGACTGCAAGTCTTGCTCACTTGTTTTGTGTTCATAATTACATTGGTTGATCATGTTGGAGATTAGAAATTTATTTCATGACATCTAAATTCTTTTAAATAAAATAGATTCCTTCCAAGTCAATATTTTCTATTTCTGAAATGTTAAAATCATGCAAAATGATTGTTCTAGTATCTAGAATTGTTTTTTAAATGATCGGCATATCCGATTTCAACTCTAGTTTGGATATGACTATATATTATCTTGCAGTATTTAGTATTGCTATCAGAAATTGAGCTAAATGCTTATTTTTGTGTAACAAGAGAAATGTAGAAATCGATACCAAACTATTTTAAACTCTTCTATGTTTGTATTCATTTCGACTGATGATTCTCATAGTAATTATTTGTTTTATTCATCAAACGATGGAAAAATATACGCGCTCCTTTTAAATAATCTTCCAAAGATTTTCTATGTGGAAAAATTTGTTTTTGTTTTGCATGCTTTTTGTCATACGGCATATTTTACAAGAAAAAAAACTATACTATCGAATGACATAACACTGTTATTATTATACTTGATTTAACTGATAAATAATAATATTGATTATTTTTCGAAGTTCTAACTTGATTAGCTGTTGCTTTTTATGTTGATTATATGACAATGATTACCTGTCATTATTGACATCTATAGTGTCAATTTTTATCGACGAAAATGTAAAAGAAACTACACTACTTCGAGGGAGTCTCTGAAGAAAGTTTGGCCTCAGTTGACAGGAAAATATATCCAATGATCATCGATAGCGAAGAAACTACCAGTATTTACACTTAAAACTCAGACTCGCTCTATTTTACTTTTGAAAGCATCATTTGAGTTTCATAAAAGAAGGTTCTAGTATTTTTATTTTTTTTAGGTTTTTTCCAATGAGTCATGAATGAATTGCCGCTGATTGTGATGTCACGTAATATATATGCACCTTGTCTCATAGAAAAGTGTGAATAAGAAAATAGTTCAGCGAAACGTTTCCAGTTTCCTATCGTGTGTAGTTCTGGTTGCAAGCGGTACAATAAGAATAACAAATAAGAACATTTATTTATTTCTGTTCATGCATGCTTTCGTTTTTATTGCAAGGATGAATCATTTTGATGCATTAGCGCACAATGGAAGTTTCCAACACGGAAATTAAAATGAAATAAAGAACGAAACAACTGATTTTCTGCAAAGTTCCCACAGTTGTGTAAGAGCTCAAAATGAATATGACTCTTTCTTTCTCTGCCACCTATACGAATTTTTATGTAGCCATATTTCTTTTAACGAATATAGGTATGATCAAACGGGCGAATAGATAAATAGCATTGATATAGTCTCTATGATTGCATGATTTAGACACATTATTACGAAAGTTTACGATTAGAAAAAAATATTATTCTCTTATCTTACTCGACTTCTGTCAAATAGCTTGCAATTTTCTTTGTTTCCTACAAATTTCACTCGATCTGATTGTTTGAGAAATAGATCTAATATCTCTTCTATTGGGTTTTTTTTCTTTTTCGTTCGTTTCTTAAGATTATACGGCGTCTTAATAAAAAAAATAAACTTACCCAGGTTACTCATTGCACCATTTTCTCCCCTATATAAACTCGTACATCAAGCATTTACGTTCACTTTCAGATTTTCAACACACACATATACAGTTTTATTTTAAATAATAAACACTATTATGACTGGATCAGTACCTCAATTGACACGTCAACATAGTTCAGCTGTAGATCATTCAAAGATGAATAAATCATATCCTCCGCAATTTCGTCGATGTTTATCTACAAATGATCAAGATTCAATTAAATTAATATTTAATGATGATCAATTAAAAGAAAACTTATATTCGCTTTTGCAGAAATCTTCAATAGATGATGATGATGATTCAGGTACCGAAGAAATTGAACAACAACATCAATTAGAACATATTTTTCTCGAGCCATGCAATGATAATGAAAATCAATTATCAATAAAATCATTCGGTCCAAATCCTGATGAAGGTTTTTCAGAATGTGAAACTCAAGATGAAATAAAAGTTTCATTTATTAAAAATGATCGTAAGTTAAGCAATTTTTTTTGTTTAGTCACAATGACTCAACAAAAAATTTGTAATATCGTTATACTAAATATCACTTTTTCTATTTGTTGTTTTAGTTAAACTTGCTCAAAGCATAGCAGATAGTACAAAACAATCTTTTTGTCCTGATACTTGTGTAGCTTTTCATGGGGAATTCGCTAGACGTATTTCAATTCCATTATCATTATGCCACAGAGTTCGTTAGTTTCTTTTTGCTCAAGAAGAACTTGTTAATAGTTCTTATATAAATTTAATATTTGATTGTGTCAAACTTGGCAATGCTAAAGCACAATTTCAATGTCCAAATATTCGTTGCAGACATGCATGGACATCAATGCGAAGTCGAATTTCATTTTCAGTTAGTTCACTGAAAATTGGTTTTATTGCACTTGAAATTTTTGGTTAAAATTGTCAACATTGTAATACACATACTCAAGCTTTTTGGTACATTGGTAATCATTTTATTCTTATTAAATTATGTTGTAAATTTTCATATTTGCATA
Source organism: Rotaria socialis (assembly GCA_905331475.1). NCBI lineage: Eukaryota > Metazoa > Rotifera > Eurotatoria > Philodinida > Philodinidae > Rotaria > Rotaria socialis. The sequence continues at coordinate 12,048 of CAJNYU010001176.1, forward strand.
TGTTTAGATGAAGTTTGTAGGGTTATGAAAAATTTAGCTTTATTTATTTTTGAACGATATTTTCCAGATATGATTAATACTATCGAATTAGAAAATAATATTACACCGTCTCGTGCATCGCGTCATGATCCGACTCAAAGAAAAGGAAGAATGTTGGCACCACATATTAAAAAACACTATGAAGCATGTCGACGTGGTTTATGCTTCGTTTAAAAAAATGATCATACTATTTTTTGCTCTATAGGCAAATTTTTTGAGTTTTTTATGATTTAGTTCTTTTCGTGTGACAAACTTGTGCAAGTCTAATAATAAAAAAAATTATATTTTCTTATTTGCCTGTGTACACACAGTAAATACAAAAGTTTGTTTTCAACAAAAATACAAGTAAAATAGAAACATATACTTAATGTTAAAACTCTTGTTTTTTTTTGTATCTACGCAAACAAACAAGAGTGGGTGTGGGTGATGTTGCCTTTTCTTCGCGCACATTCTCGTCCACATCCATCCTGTTTCTAAATTATCTAACTTATTTGTGATCTTATTATTAAATCACTAAATAATTATGCACATTAAAAACCGTCTGAAGAATTCTTTAATGAAGGACGAAAATGACTATGGTATATACTTTGACACACGCACTTCATCAATAGTTCCCATAGTACATTTTGAGATTAAGATAGCTTTGAAACAAAAGAACGGAGAAATCTCTTGTCGTCTGTTTGCGAAAGTTAATATAGTTCCGCATCGTTTATACCTGCTACATTATCGTATCCAGCTGCAACTAGCACTTTTCCGTTCGTCAACAGTGATGATGTGTGATCCCATCGTCTCACATTCAAACCGCCAGTGATCGTCCAGATCCCTGTTGGTGGATCAAACAATTCTGCACTAGCCATAACACTACTGCCATTAGATCCACCGGAACCTAGCACTTGTCCATTTGTTAGTATCGATGCTGTGTGACCCCATCGTCCAACATTCAAACTGTTAGTAAGTGCCCAGGTTCCTGATGATGAATCATACAACTCTGCACTGTTCAAAGTGTCACTAAAGTCAGATCCTCCAGCAATTAATACTTTCCCATTCGCCAATAACGTTGATGTGTGTGACGATCGTCCGGCATTGATCCTACCTGTTAATGTCCAGGCTTGTGTTGATAAATATTTATTTTAAAAAGGAACTTGCTAAGCGAAGAGAAAATTGTTCCCAGTGGGATCGAAGCCATTTATCTGATGCTAAAGGTTTTTGGTTTCATAACAGTAAGCGTTTCAGTTTTTTCCACAAGTGTCCACATTTTCTTCTACTTTCGAAAGAAAATTAGTCCCCAAAACTTTATCTTTTGTAGACGGCTTCATGAAGTGACTATGACAGACTCACATGGTACATGGCAGTTTACAGTTTAAAAAAAAATGAAACTAACTTATTTTAGTAGGGCTACTACTGATGCTTTTAGTTCAGTATTAGGTGTTTGACTTAACTATTCTCTTGTAAACATGTCTGAAGACTTTTTCGTGCAGATACTCGTTCAAAACCAGGAACATTTTTTTTGAAAGTCTATTAGTGTTTGCGAGCAACTTAACACAGGATAAATATATATGGTACAGAGATCGTAAACCTATCTTATAGTTGAAGAACCTGGATCTCGGGTTATTTTGTGGTTATTGTTATCTCTTATTAGTATAATTTCGAGAGAGTTTATTTGATTGTTATTTGTAAATTCTAATGTGAGTTTTAGATTATGTCAAATACTGTTTAGATAATTAACATATTTATTTTATTCTGTATTATCCATTGATGTTTTTGATTGATTATTTCATTGATCACAACATCAACAGTTCTTGTTCCTGGTATGCTAGTATACATATCTTGTATATCAAGATTGGCTAGTTTTTCATCTTTATTCATTGTTATTTGTGATCTTTTGTTAACAAATTGTGATGTATTATTAATAGAATTTTCAGTTCTTTTTCTTAACTCTTGTATTAATGTTAGAATGAGTTGGCATACTCTGAAAATACAATTTCTAGATACGAAACCCATTTTAAGTTTCGCAGCTCCAAATTTTTTTTTTAGTGTGGCGGGGACATTATGGTATTTTTTTTACATGTTATTAATCTCATCGGATAGTTTGCTTTATGATATTTTATTTGGTTTGCATAATTTTTCTGTTATATCAGATATATTTTTCTTCTATATTTGAGATATTATCATTTTTATCAAAAATGGCAACTTTTCCACATTTATTGGCTGGTACGATTATGATCTTTTAAATATTTTGCCATATATGCTTTCCATTTATGTTAGGCTGTCATTTTTGATTTTTTTATACGTCTGAGTGTTATAAATAATGCCTTTTCAGTTAATAGTGTTAGATATGAATGTTAAACTTTTTTCCAATATTTTTACTTGCTCATTTAAAATTATAGATGATATGTTCACGACATTATATTGATTCATAGTTCATTTATTATTATTATTGAAGTTGTTCTTTATCTCATTTATTATATTTTTCTTGTTGATATTTCTTTTTTGTCTATTCATTCGAGATCTAGTTTGGGATTTCTGTGCGATTGAATGCCTTTGATGTATTATATAATCTTAGTTGTTTATATATCCAACTTAATGTGTTATTTCTTAATCCAATTATACTACTGCATAATATTATTTTGTTTTCATAATAGAATCTTTCGGTATTATCTTTCGACTCCTACATATAGTCTTAAAAAATTAAAGTGCTTTTCAATTATTGTTTTTATATTTATTAATTTCTCTAACTGTTGGACTAGTGTCTCTCACTAGAGGATTTTGTAATTTATGAGATTGAGAAAAGTCTTAGTAAATCTGAATTAAAATTATTTCTCTTCCTCTTTATAATTTATATTAATTGTAACAAGAAAGAGAAACAATTCGATGTTACATTTATTAATACCTTCCGTGTGTCACAAATAAAAACAAATTTCACGATAAATAATTGGGCTCACGAAGGCGCATGGCTAAAATTTTTCAATGTGAAGACCATATTTCAGTAGTTTCAGGAGAAATTTTGGGTATATATGTTCTATCTAGTTGGATAACTGCAACATCGGGCTTTGCTATGGAAAGTCAAGTAAAAAAGTACAGGAAAAGCAGTGAAATATCGTCTTCACAAGTGAATCCTACTCTTTAACTTATAAAGTTGATATGTAACAATATATTAACCCGATTGGTGGTGAACAACTGAAATAGTTTGAATATGCTTAGGACTTTGACCAAGAACTTTACTTTCCGAAACAAAATTCCCCTTTACATTTACTCTCAATACAAGATAAAACTCCCTACTGTTTTGATACCTAACATCACTGCTGCTGGCGTTGTTGAATTGACGACAGTTGAAGCTAAAGAGGAACCGAAGTCTTTTGGTTATAGTACATATATTCCTGTACAAATGAACTTACTTGTATCATTAACCGAAGAGCACAAACTGGTCCAAGACAATGACAAACATACATTTTGTGGCGGGCAGCATGAATTCACGACACATACGTACGAGTTCGATGCGCATCCGCCGGTTACGTTATCGCACTGCTCAAGCAGGGAACATAGACCTCCTGGAGCACAGTAGCTCATATTAGTTACTGTGTGATAGTCATAGCATGGTGTCAACGATGTACGGCAAGTGCTGCTGCTGTTGTTGTTATTTAACCCTTTACAGCCGGATGTTATCATTTGGCAACATTGAGCCGATATTTTAAGAAAGATCTAGCTATACTGTGGACAGATAGTGAATCAGTAGTTCAATAATTACTACAAGATATTTTAGAACACACTCATAGCCCCTAAAATAGAACAAAAACGTTCAGCTGACAAATTACCGGAGTCCTCCTGAATACTCCCAAAGAACAACTGAATCATAATAGATGTTCTTGTGGTACCTTCAATCGTTCAATCCCACAGGTCACTATTTATAAATTTTCCCTCCTTGATCTATTGTGTATTGTATCACTCAAAGAGATGATTCAATAAGTACTGACAATAAGAGGTATGGATGTTGCCAAATGGCAACAGTCGGCCGTGAGGGGTCAAAATTTTTGAAAAATCTTTTTTCATTTTCGACTATCGTTATTCGCTATTTTGCGTCTTTTCATTTATTCATACAAGAACAAAGCATACAACACATATCCGGTGCATTTGCATAGCTTTTCCTAGCTTTAAATGAAATTTTCTATGAAAAAAAGGTAGCATGATAGTATTGTAGCTCTCAATAGCTGGTATGGAAATGGATACTTAATTTACGTATCGGCATGGATGTAGAGAAATAAAAGATCTACAGGAATATCTATCCTGATGCCAACTAACGCAAAAACTCATGCATCTACTTTCTCCTTAAGTTAAACGCATGGCAATTTTTTCTTACAAAATTTGAATTGAATCGCGGAGAAATTGTGCGGGCGTATCATAAATATATTTTACACTTTTTTCTTGAATAATTAAATGAAAGGAACGCAAAATAGTGAATTTCGAGGATTGAAAACGACAAATGAATTTTTCAAAGTTTTGACCCTTTACGGCCGACTGTTGCCAAATGACAACATACAGCTATTCAACATAGAAGCACTGTTCAATTTTAAGAAATAGTTCTTTGCTATCTCTATGGTAGGATAAAAAAATATATGCAGAAGACAAGTTTTAACTATGTCGCTTTTGGGAGCCGACTGGAAAGGGTTAAAAGGCACTGCTGAATTTGTTTTCATCATCAGGCTTTTTCCAGATATGTTATTCTCGTATATTGAGCATGCTAAATCGACCAGTGACGATATTCATCGATAGTAGAAATCGATTGAATGTATGACTTTTGATCACCGACCCTCTCAACCATGCACCATCTTCGTCACGAACAACGATGCTATCGAGTTTCTAATAGTTCTACAAGGATTTTTGGCTCTTCATAAATTTCTGAGATATGCTTCCAGTTAGTTGACATACTCTTATATGCCAATTGATTGCATTTGATCATCGAATAAAATCATAGTTTCACTTCTTAATATATTATTTTCAATCTCTATTGCTTACCTTGATTATGATTAACAAATATATAGGATACACTAGTATCTTCAAGCATAATATGCTGAAGAAATATTCTTCTGGAGTTTATGGATCTAGTTGTAAAAATCGTTAGCCACACTCTTGAAAGTGAAAAGATGATTTGGTTTATCACGTAGAATGACAAGGCAAGAAGTGAAACATTATATACTGGATTTTATTGGTAAGCTGAATAGCCAACATAAACCAGTTAATTATAAAATAATACAGTTAAATATTAAAGCTTCATTAGATCAAAGCCTTTCATTAGGTGCCATCCAAATATATGGTCAAAAAAAGAATTTGATATTAAATAGTTAGGTTGAGAATTGTTTTTAAAACGAATCAGTAGTGGCGGATTGATATTTCTCGATAAAACAGTTATCTATGCTATTATGTCTCCTCGTCGAAAGCTTGTAAGTCCCGGATTTGAGAGGAGTCAGAAAAGAGGTTGTTGACAATTGCTGTCTGCTAATTTTACGAATCAAAGAGGAAACGTGCAAATTAGTTTGATAAAATAATTTAGTCAAAGAAAATTGAAGGGCGATTTAATTGCTCTCGAAACAAAAAAAAAGAGTAGATCATCTTACAAGTTTGGAGGTTCTAAGTATCGCTTCATTAACAGAAGTCTCTTTTTCTTTAAAGAAACTCTATTTTTGGTTTTATTTTTTAATTAAACATAATCCTACTGATATTGTCACTATTTCCTGTTGATCTTCCTTCCTTATCATCTCATCTTTCTATGCTTCTTTTCTGGAATCATTTCACTATTTGGCTTTTGTCTCTCCTTTGTAAGTATGTGTTGAATGCGAAGCAATGACAAACTAGAGTTGTGAATTTCAGTAGTGAGGATGACTTATACTAGTCTTTAAAAGTTTGTCCTTACTACAATTTGTTGGATCGTTCCAAAACACCAAAGGGAGGAAACTCATTCCAATAATGTCTTGAATAGCCGAGCGACGGCTCTATTTAGAATAAGAATGATCGTGAATTGAAAGCACCGCCTTCAATGATAACACGCGATGAAAAATACCTACCCTCTTTCAAGTGTATGACGTTCTCGTGTCGAATTAGAACAAGCATTCCAAACTATAGAGTGCGAGTACCATAAATTTCCAATGTTGTTGTGTTGTGACTAATAACCGTTTTTCGCTCGCACTCAATTTTCTCTCTAAACGAAATTCATCAAGATTGAATCTTGTAATAGAATATATTTTCCGTTAGTAATAAATAAAATTGGTTAATGAATTATATGAAGTGTTAGTATGCAATAATATTTCAAAACTTTTTCTACTAAATTCTAGCTCGTTCAGTTTTGTAGCTAATGATTCATATTCAGACGTTCTCTTTATCTCCGGTAGAGATAATATTACATTAGATGAAAAATTGATGTTTTATGCCAGTATGAGCTGTAAGTTTATCTCGTAATAAAATATAATAATTATGTTATTCAAAGCCTTCATGCTAAATAGAAGCATTGACGTGAAAGTCCTAAACTTTTGCGTTTCACTTTACAATTCACGATGATTCTGCGAGAAAGAATATAATTACTTTTACTGTTCGCTCGCTATTTTTGTGTTCTTTTTTTCTGCTCGTTCACGTATGCGTTCGATATAATTGACTGATAATATATGTATGAGTTATTCTATCTAAAGTCTCAAGTAACAAATGCAAAACATTCTAATGAGAGTATGCGTGGGTTTATAAGTCAGGATCTTTCATCGAAACTTTATTTGAATTAGAAAAAATAAGACTAGCGAACACCACTATTGCTGTTTAGTTACTTCTATTTTCTTATTATTGATGAATCGATTTATTTTATCATACTTAGTTAATAGTAAGTTGGCTATTTACTAAATAGCATTCCCATCGAGCGCTGACTGAGTAACAGAAAAGATGATCACTGAGCAAGTATCAATTTGAGCATAGTATGTGAGAACTTACTGAACATTTTTATTTATAATTATATATGATATCTTCTGTTCTTGAATAACTCTCTGACACTTTCTGCTTTTCTTCTTCGTAGTACTAATAAAGATTTGAGAAATGTTTCTTTGAGCATTGTCACCTATTGTCGTGCAATTTTGTTATGCGACTGATACTGGCTTAATTATTTATTATATAGAACTATGATCGAACGCCGTTTCATTGAAAGCAATGATCACTTATAATACACATGCTGCCCCTTTTGTTTACTGTTTCCAGCGAAAATAAATAATCTTGATGGATAAATTAGGTCAAGGAGAAAATCTATAGGAAATCACAGCCGCAACTTAGACGATATTCGATGCATATTCTAGATTATTCTGATCTGTCACGCTATTCTTCGATTATTTTGAAAATTCCAGATATGGATAACAACCAAAGTTTGAATAATACAAACATTTCATTAGCTATCACCGAAATATCTCTATCACTTAATGCTCGCTTTTGGATTCTTCTTCTATTTGATATTCCATCCGTAGCTTGCGCGTGTTTTGTTCTTTTCTGTATCCTTGTTGATCGAAAATTACGCTCTAGCATAAAGAATCATGCTCTCGTTATTATATTGCTTCTTGGTATCGGTTCTCAATTAATCGATGTTCCTTTTTATCTCAATTTTGTCGTTCATTCGAGTGTTATTCCAGCAAAGCCATCGACTTGTCTCTTGTGGTGGTTTGTGAATATTGGTATGTACGATGGAGGAGTCATATTTATGGCCTGGACTGCTTTTGAACGGCACATTATTGTATTTCATGAACATTGGATTTCAACAAGAAAGCGACGCATCATAATACACTATTTTCCAATGCTTTTTTTAATCCTATATATTTTTATTTATTATATTTATGCCATTTATTATTTTCCTTGTGAAAATACTTACGATTACACATTGCCAGTATGCAGTGGGCCTCCATGCTATGAGTATGATCCGATCATGAGCATGTCGGACTGGATTGTCAATATTGCATTACCAACATTTCTAGAAGCATTGCTAAGTTTGGCTTTTATGTTTCGAGTCCTATGGCAAAAACATCGTTCTCATTTGCCAATCCACTGGCGCAAGCACCGTAAAATGACAATTCAGCTCATGTCACTCTCTTCTCTTAATGTGGCCTTCAACATTCCACTTAGTATTATTAACATAGCTTACTTTTGTGGTTTATCATATGATATTGGAGCTGAAGCGACTCAGTATTTCACATTTCTTTGTTATTTTGTTATTTTTCTCTTTCCTTTCATTTGCCTTGCATCGATAAGTGGTGTTAAGAAAAAATTCTACGAACGAATACTTCGTCGACGACGACTACTAATTGAACGATTTACGGTCACGGTCAAACCTGAAAATTTCAGTTTACAGACAACCATGCGGCGCTGAATGGAGCGCTTTGGGGCTATCGATTTTGTCCTTTTAAAAATCAAACAATGCTATAACTAGTGGGAAGAATCAATTCTTAAAAAAACTCTGATGTGTTTCTTTTGTGTTGTATTGTACTCAAAGAATAACATAAAATATTGATGGTCTTACGTGTAATCAAGTTTCTTTAAATAACATTTTTTGGAGAAGAAAGTCAAATGTACAATATCGAGAAATAGATTATGAATTCAGGTTTCTTATCACGAAAACTTTTGTTCAAATTTCACAGTAAATTGCTATTTTTTCAAAATTGATTTTTCTTGCGGAAGGAATCAAATTAAGAAAATGCTCCTTTATCATGTAACTGGAAGGCTTCCTCATAGAGACGTTATCCGTTTTTTTTGCTAGCATAAGAGTCACTTTTCTTTTCTGATAAACATCAATTGTTACTAGTTTGAGTGTGATTTCAAATGTTCATATACGAATTTTAATAGGAATAATAATGAAGTTTTTTTCTTCTCCTTCATGTCATGTTTTTTACACTTTTCATTCATCTCCTATCAAGAGGAATGAAAAAATATCGGCCAGGTTTGATAATAAGTGATAAAACGTGCGCAATAACGAAGGAAATATTTACAGAGACACATCATAAGCCGGTAAGAATGAGAAATAAACGTAAAAAATATTTTTAAATTTAACTCGAAGTCATATTCTGCATGTAGCTATATAAGGTAGCTACTACCTAACATCGACAAAAAAATATAGAGAAGAAAATGACCCAGTGAAAAATATTCTCTAATTTCAATCAAATATTTCTCACTGGAGAGCACTTCATTATTAGTGTGGGTGTCTGTGACTGTTGATGTGGATTGATCTAACCTTCAATCCCCCACACTCACCACAACCCAGGATAAAAACAATTCACGGATAATATATCAGTTGTAGTATTCTATTGTTAAACCGATCATTTTACAGTTTCAATGTCTGCCAGCTAGCCGAATACTTTGGAATTTCGCCACAGATTACAGTGTCACATTTTCAAAGATCTTGACTATGTATTTGGAGATCGAATGGTCAATCCCATGTGTTCAAGGAAATTATTTGTGTCATATTTCTGGCCAGTTATACTTTATTCAAAATATTTATGTTATATTCCTTTAAACATTAGGTAACGAAAGAGTAGCGAAAAAATTCTACGAACGAATACTTCGTCGACGACGACTACTAATTGAACGATTTACGGTCACGGTCAAACCTGAAAATTTCAGTTTACAGACAACCATGCGGNCACCTCCACCACCTGCGCCACCTCCACTACCAGCACAGCCACCACCTCCGAAACAACTACTACTAGCACCTAAATTGACTCCGCTAGCACATGCTGAAGCTCCGCCGTGATGATGTCCGTGATGAACAATTGGCACGTGTGCGTGTGTGATCGGATATCCTGAAAAACCACCACTATAGTTACTAGCGTGTGGAGATGATGATATAGGCTGCGCATAGCCATAACCATAAGGTTGTCCGTAGCCGTAACGAAACACTGGTGCCGGTCGTCGATAGTGACGGCGAGGCCGTCTATGATGATGATTATGATGAGAATTCATCCACGAAAACGACATCGTGTTTACTTCGTTTTGTTTGTATTGAAAATGGAGGTAAGGTACCGTATTTATTTAGTTAGCTGACTCATATAATTAGTCAACAAGGAGCCAATATTGCGCATATGGTTACACTTGAATGACCAAAAAAAAGCAGAAAAATACGTTTATTGACGATACTATGATCATTTGACGCATAAGATAAGTAGAGAAAAAAAACTGCGTGAGTAGATTATAGTCAGGCGCTTCACGATACTTCCTTAAATGATGAAATAAATCATAATCATGAATATTATATAAAACAAAATATTAGAAATATTTTCAACACACTTGCATTTCTGCTTTTTCATATGATATATATAACATTTCGACACAGTCATTTCATCTAGTATAATAATAGATCATAAATAATATTCAAGATAGTACAACTCTTCAATTATCTACGTTCTATTCGTGCTGCATTTCTTCTCTCAAACATTAGATATTATTTTCTGCCCTTTGTACTTCAGGATAGCTTACTGATAAAATATGATGACTAATATCTAACGAGGGTGTGAGTGTGGGTGTTAGTATCAATATTAAAAAATATCCACATGGACATCCCACGCCCACATCCTCTGATAATATATATGAAAGTTCCATGTAAACGGCGAAAAGTCTTAAAATAAGCTAACCTCTAATACATGGTTTTTTGACATCAAGCAAGCAAACAAAGAAAAAAAACACATTTTAGTTTTTTTCATATGATCTTCTCTACGGTCAAGGGAATTCTGCTTCTTCTGCCAAATAGGTGATGATTATAGTTTATTAATCATACCAAGAATAGGTCGAGTGTGGGTGTGGGTTTGTTTGAAGTTATGAAGGAATACCCACACCCACACACCCACACCCACACCCTCAAGATAGTGCCTTGTCCAGCGGGACTTGTTTGGAATAGTGATGGACAAATATGTGACTGGAAACCCACTGAACGTACGTTGTTAAAATAAAAAGAAAGGAGCCATTTTTTGTTGTCATTGTAATTCTTTTTCTCTATTCAGCTATTGTCGATTGTGTCAGCAGTCAGAAGATAAATTGTCGTGCAAAAACCAGATGGGCAACAAACGGAAATGTTATTGTAGGTGTTAACAATGAATCAGGTCGAGATTCTCAACATTTGAATGCACCCAGCGGAATTTTCATTGATACTCGACATGAAAACAATGTATATGTTGTTGATGGAAATAACTATCGTGTTCAAAAGTTTTTAGGTAACTCATTGGCAAGCGATGGTATTACTATCGCCGGTGGCAATGGATACGGGTCTGAACCCAATCAACTTAAGACACCTGTTGATGTATATGTTGATGCGAATGAAAATGTTTACGTTGGTGATAGTAGTAATCACCGAATTCAAATGTGGCCGAAAGGTGCTACTAGTGGTATCACCGTTGTCGATACAGACGGTACAGGTGAATACGAAAACCGTGTTGGTAATTTTCACAGTATGTTCTTCCATGAAAAGACAAATACATTCTACTTGCCGGATGTTTTCAAAAAACGAGTCGTAAAATTCGTAAACGGCAGTAATATTGGCACTGTTGTAGTAGGGCAAGACGGTGATGAATTCCCTTCCAAGATCCTATACGGACCAACTGGCGTTTTTGTCGATGATTGTGAAACTCTTTATGTTGCCGATGCAGGAGGCAGTCGTATACAAAAATTCTTGAAGGGCTCAACCGAAGGCATTACAGTTGCTGGCGACTATCAAGAAGGATCGAATGCTATTCAATTCAAGTAACCGTGAACTATTAAAGTAGATCAATACAATAACATGTATATTGTCGATACGTTTAACGGTCGAGTTCAAAAATGGGGACCCAATGAAAAGGCGGGTGTAACAATTATTGATGGAAACGGTTTTGGCAATCAACTAAATCAATTATGGTTTTCATATTTTATGGCACTCGATAGTGAGGGAAATATTTTCGTCACTGATTATGGAAACCATCGCGTTCAAAAATTCGACATACAACCAGAAACGAATAGTTGCTGATGGAATAAAATTTTGAAATAAAATTATACATTTGGCTATGATTAATCTGTCAGATGATCATTTTTTAAAGAAACAGAAAAGATTGACACATTTAGCGATCCATAGCATATATACTAGAAGAATGTCTTTAACGATTGAATGAAAGTGCAATTTTTTGAATAGATTCAGCACGAGTGGCAAAAAAAGATAATCGTTTTCATTGATAGAGTTATGTGCAATACGAAATAGCACTCTCATTAGTTGAGTTAAATTGTACCATAAAAAAGAAAATACTCGTGAAGATTAAAATAATAGAGTAGCTCAATAAATAGATTTAAAATAATTAGAGCATGAGAAAAGTACAAATATTTGGAATAAAGAAAAACCTCCAGATCAAAGCCAATACATATATTCTATTGGAAAAATACAATGGGTTTTCTCAAGTGTTTTGTTGTTGTTGTTATTATATGCCATGTCATACTTATACAAAAAAAAACATTATGACACAAGCCTTCAATTTATATACGCACATATATATATATACTTGTACAAGAGCAGTATTGATTAGATATTTTCACCTGATCAGTTGGCATGTTACCAAAAATATTTTCATAGATATCCCTATTTTTTGTTGTTATTTCTGTAAAATGCGTATGAAATTTGTCTGAGACTGGATCAGTTACAGCAATATCATCTGGATTTTGGAATTCAATGGCTAATAACATTCTCAAAAACAAAAAATATCCTATGACAATGATTATAATTTAAAATGTTGAAACATGCTTAAAAATCATTTTGCGCCAACTTGAACAAAACTTTCTTACGCAAACATCTTGGTCAGTAAACCTAGCATTTTCTCCTTCAAGATCATTTATATTTGTACTATCACAGATTGCCATATGATCATCTACAATTATTTATTGAGAATGCACATGAATTTTTTCAGTTGCCTAAGCATGCCAAAGAATACCTTAGTTGTACTGCAAGTAAAATACAAGTCACGGAATGTAAGCGTCGGTAACCCTCTACTAAAAGGATATGATGATCACGTTAGATGTATGATAAACAGTTGCATCAAATGCTAGGCTTGAACCTAGTTATACCTTTTCAAGTACCTCTGCACAGTGAAAGTAATGTAAGTATATTCAAAGGGTGTGGGTGTGGGTGAACTGAAGACACACCGACACGCTCAAGATTACCTGCCAGTCCTTTCGAATTTATTCACATATGCTTTAGTCGATGAAAAATGAACTGATATATTTTTTTAAGAACTCTTGAATCACCAGCTAACTCAATTATTTATCAAACAAACAACAAAAATTGGATTAATTCAAAATTTATTTTATTTATAAAATAAATTGTACAAAAAAAAACGATATTGTCTTTGATTTATGTCCATTTTAAATAAACATGATCTAATACACGTTTAATCGTAACATGACCAGGTAGATTTTCATATTTTATTTTTTCGTTAACATCTTCAAGTATTTCATCACCCGTTGTTGGAATATGAAGACATAATGCATCAAGTTGATAATTATTATGTTTAATGTTATTGAAAATATTACCCAAAAAAAATTTAAAATCTATTGAATGTTTAAGTCCAACTTGAAAATATTTCATGCGTGGACAAATTGTGAAAATGAAATTAATTTGTTTAACATCATCAATGTGTTCAACATAAACCTTGGCAATTTTACTAGTACTTTTCATTAAACATAACATATTAAGTTGTTCAACAGTTACTTCTGCTCTTTTGTCTGTTGATAATGAATGAATTTTAAGTGTAATGATTTGTGACAATCGATTAAGAATTTGAACTAATATAGAAATTGAGATTTCTTTGTCGAAAATTTCCAAATGATAAATCTTCGTTACTGTTAGAGTTAATTCAATATCTTTGAGTATAGAATCATAAATAAATGTTAATGTCAAATTGGTAGAATAATTAATTATATTATTATTTGTATCATGATACCACTTTTTACTAAAAAAAGAAAAAAATGATTAATTTTATCTATAAATGATATTCATTGATATACTTGTACGGACGAATTTTATATTCAATGTTCATAAATTTAATTTCAACATAAAATATCCATTTTCTTTCAATCCAAAATGATGATGAAAATTCGTTTATTTCTCCACAATTAATTGGATGCTGATTACCGTTATTTATACATTCATAATAATTCAAATAGAATTTTTCTAATTGAGGATAATAACTTAAAATAATTCTTTCCCATCGATGAGCATCAAGAAAATTGATATTTTTTGAAAAACTAATTGATAAAATTTTCAAATTTGGATATGTTTTATTTGAAAATATTTCTAATTGATTAAATGTGTTTATTATTTTTTCCGGATAATGAAATAAGAAAAAATGAGTTTTAATTAAAAATGATGAAGAATGAAGAAGTTTATCAAATTGAGAATTAAGAGTTGAAAATGTTTCAACTATTTCATAACCATTGAAATAGTCAAAAATTTCAAAAAATATTTCATTTGAGAAATCTTCAATACAAGTTATTGATCGATCTATTACAATTAAAATATTAATAAACTTAATCTAGATAAATTATTTACTTTGAAATATTTTATTCGTGTCTTCTAATGAATCATTCAAAACTACTTTTTGTTCAAATTTATTCATATCTATTCTATTCATATTGTAAGGAAATGTTTTTTTTTCTATAATTTCAATGTTTTTAACCGACTTTTATATGTTAACGAAACAAAAGAAGAAAAAACAAACGAAACTGACGAGAATAACGTCAATTTCAGACGGAAAAAAATCAGGCAAAATGATCATTGACTAATTACTTGGTATGATGGAAGAAGGAAGGAAGGAAAAATGTCGCAGAAAATAAGGACAAATATAGAGAAGAAAAATATTGAAACAAAAACAATAGTCAAAAGAGGTTGTTTGGTTCTGACTTTAGAACAAGAAAAGCTCGACTTCACATCCACACACTCACACCCTCATGAACAATAACTAATAAAGATGAACTTTAAGAGGAACCTATAAAAAACCTAATTATATAGACAACAAGCAGACTGATTTATTTTTTTATTATTTTATATTTTATTTCATTTTTGGACAGATGAGACTTATATGATTAAACATATCAGACAACGTTTCTTTAAGTTGATGAGAATAAGTAATAATTTTCAATATAGTTACAAGTTTTAGAATTCAATTTATATTTTTCTTCAATGAAAAATAAAAACGACCGGCTATACTTTGATAGGTGTTCGTTTGAACTTGGTGTGCGAAATATTCTTTATATTATTAAAAGAGCATTTTCAAAGAAACTTGATTCGTTTGCGGCGTAATCTTTAGGAGAACAATTAATCTTTTAAGATAGTTCAAATTGAATATAAAACTTGAAATTAAGAGTACGTTTCGCAGATTTCCGCAACTAAAATAAAGACTTGATTAAGAGTATATTTGTCAATATAGATGTTAGTCTTTTCTTTGCTCACATACTCTTTCAACTAATGTGTATCTTAGTCTAAATGAATTTAATTATATCTCTAATCTCAAGATTATACTTCATCCGATACATTATTATTCACGTTGTTTATTTATACCATTTTTCTCCGAATTATTTATTTGGAGAAAATCTCATCAGGATGTATTTTTCGAACGTTATTGAAATCTTGTGATGATAATTGAAAAATATTAGTTTTATTCTAATTACGAACTTTACTGACGATTTTCATGATAAAACTAAATATGACTGATAATGTTTTTCTTTATTAGCAATATTCATCAATGACTTGAACAATAAGTCTTTGATCAACAGTGCATATTTGTAAGCAATTACAAGAAGAATATCACTTTTATATTACTTCACATCATTCAAATTACAAATTGTACTTCAATATGATAATGCTTTCTGCTTTTTGAGTGTGGATGTGAATGTTGATTGTCATTGTAGTAAAGCTCACATCCAGACAAACACACAAATTTCACTTATATCTATATTTATATTAATAAACCATTATTAGAAGAACTTTCAATTTACCTTAATATTGATAAAAGAGATAAGTTTATACTTAAAAACCATTGAACATCGATCAATAGGAATATTATTTCTCTCTGTTACTTCAACAAATATTTAAATCAAAAGTATACTACTGACCATTCGTCTCGTCATGAATAAAAAACTACTTGTTCATAAGTTCGATTATTTTTCATCAAATAGTTTGCTTGTATTGTAAGTTGACTTTTATCATTTTGATTGTTTTTAACAGAATTTTTGAAAATTGATTTTATAAGTAAAGAGGGGTGAAAGTCATATTTTTACTTTAAAATAAACAATATATTACAATTTTAGAATTAATAAATTGGTTAATATATTTTTAGTCCATTTGAATATTTTCAAAGGTATTTTCTTTTATTAAATATATGTTTAACTAATATATTTGTTCGAATTAATTAATCGATTATATCCAATCTAAATTATTTAAACATTATATATTAATTATTTATCAGTTTTATTCAAATCAATTTTATCCCAAGAAAAAAGTTTAATATGGAACAATTCACTTTTAAGCAACAAAATCAAATTATTTTATTTCGATATTTATATTCGTTTAGTATTTTATTTTCGAACTAGATTTGTATCTATAAACATAATATTACCAGAAATTTATTCGTAATAATGAATAAGAAAAATAAGATTTGCTCTTGATTAAATCATATAAAAAAAATAAAAACTCCCCAACAAATATACTTGCATTTGACTTTTTTCGACGATTCATTCAAATATATACAACTATTAACTCATTTTAATATTATCTTACAATTTAGTTTATTTTTTACTGATAAATAAAATAAGAAAAAATTACTATTCGAATATTTAGATTTCTATTATATTAATGCTTGTGTCATCAATATCAACACATTTATCAGTATATTATAGATTTATTCATCGATAGAGGATCTGGTATTTTTATCATTGATAGAAGAGTATGCATAGTTCATATTTGTAAAGGAAGCGTTGCTAAAAATTGTTTTTAAGTAGTACAACTCACTTCAAGAAATAACTCTAATATTTTCCGGATTATGAAAAAAAAGCAATGTATTAGTTCCGTTAGATAACAATTGACGACATCTTGTTTTTTTCGTTTACTTCTTCACACTCTAATGTCTTTGGTCTCATATTTATACTACAGATACACATCTCGTTATACAATTTACTCTGAATGTTTTAGTTGTTGACAACACTGCAATATTGGTTTTCCATAACTAGGAGAATATCACAGCTATTTAGTTCAAGTTAGTTGTACTACTTTAAAATAACTTTTGACAAAGTTTCTTTTACAAATATACACTATGTAAGTTCATTTGCCTTTTACCTATAATATGAATATATCATTTTTCAACATTTTAGATACTTTTTCTGTAAATACAGCAAAAACAAGAATGGCAACATATGCAATTATATATATATTTGTTTAATTGTAATTATGTATTTATGTTAATTTAAAATATGTCTATTTTTCTTTTCCCTTTTTTTGAATAAAATAAAATATGATAATAAAATAGATTTATATGTCAATTACTTGTCTGCAATTAAAACCTAGATGTCTCTATTCAAAATTCGCACTATCACACACACATCCTCATCGTATTCAAATATATGCTGTTAATAAAACTTCATGCCTATCATCATCCACTTTTTATATATAAATACTAAATGAATCATCAATGACTTACTAATATAAGTCAATATCTAACGTTGATCCATCAAATAATACTAATATTTGCCATGTTTTGTTTTACACTTTTCTGAAATAAATGAAAAATATGTATATATAGATTTGAATCCTAAACGTATCCCGGATACGTGAATCCCATGGAAGTACAAAGGATTCACGAATGAATCTTTGAAATATACTGTTTGAGCATGAATTGTAAGCATTACGATAGAAGTTTGTTGAAAATATTTCTTTCCATTTCTAAAGAATTCCAATATTTATGAGGCTGCTATTCGCAAAAGTCCCATACAGGAACAAATCGTGTTAAAAAGTTGATATGTTGACCATGGTGTACTCTTATTAAGCAATGAATCTGAATAAAAGTCGTGATTTTGATAAGGTCCAATTTCATGGAATATCTGATCGATTGAAATCGTGTTGGTATGCTTTCGATATTCAAAAGCAATCTGTTTGCCATGATAAATAAACTAAAATAATTTTGAAAATAATAGTCCCATCAAGTGAAATAATAATCTCTAGTATAAATCAGTATACAATTCTATCTGCAGTCCCTTAAAACCTCTTTGAAATTCAAAATAATTCTTTTGAAAAAACTCCCAATGATACTGATCGATTTTATCAAGTTAACTTTGTATTAATGGGTAATGATAATCATGATTTGAACATCCTTTAGGNCAGTTTCCAGTGCTTTCCCGTGCTTTCCGGCCAGATACGGTGATTTTTCCGCATCTTTCCGGCCGGTTCCTACAGTATCCGTCCTCCGGAATCATTGACCTGAGTATCATGAGTCGCTAAATAATCAAGAGCATCTTTTAACGATCGTAATGGATTTTTAATGAGTTGTCCGAGTCTGGTATGCTCCTTGTCTTGAAAATAAAACACAGTGTCGACAATAAACACCTTTATGCATTTCCGAATACGTTAACCAAGAGTACTTGGCCAACCAGGAATGTTGGCAAACTGATCGATTTTTTCCACCTTGTTCGACTTTTGTAAAAACATAGTTTGATGGTGGAGTCGATGGTTTAGTTAAGAGCCGATTCAATAATGAAAAATCCTTTGCAGCTAATTGTTTTGAAACATATAATCCAATCTCATCGTCGTTGACAAGTAAATTAGCAGCTGTATTATAATTTTGGTTAACAGGTGATGCAGGAGTAGTGACTGAACCTTCTTTATTCTTATGAATTTCGAGTTCGTCTTCGTCGTTGCCGGAATTATAGAAATTATCTGGTGTTGGTGGTTGTGAGACATTTTCATCTGTATCACCCCCAGGTCTCTTGTTTGTTACGAAATATGTACTGATATCTTTATACTTTTTATTCATTTTTGATGAATATTTGCTCAAAAGTAGGACTAAGACAGCTTCAGCTCACGAACCCGGTTCAAACGAACCTTGAGGGTGTGGGTGTGGGTATGGGTGTGTGGGTGGATGTAAATTTGTGTGATTCAAATAAAGCCACAACCACACCCACACCCTGATAAATGAGAGAATAAATAAATTGCCTATCAAACAAAGGTAAGATATTAATTGCCTATGGCGGTCGGCACGGTGGCGTTTTAGGTCATCTGCACACTCACAACTGTGTCTTTTATTTATTAAATGTAACATTGTATGGATGTGAGCGCGTAGGAGAGAGAAGGTCAATCCTCGATGAAAAGGTCAATAACCGCTACATATTGGACAGAGACTTTTGTTTTCTCGAATTGTGAATGGCTGAAAAATATTTTCGATAATATGACTGAAGTAAAACTATCAAGAAATATTGCTGTGACCGATCCCATACATCATGTCCGCATTCAAGGACGTCTGTCGAGCTCATGCATTCATGTTTAGGCACAGCACATCTTATTTTTCTTCTCATATTACATGTATTATAGGCCATTCATTGAATTAAATACGAGCAAGTAGGTTGTTTCATTACAATTATTCTCTTCTCAACATACCAACAATAATTTCAATTGAACTTTAATACGTTCACCGTCTTTATTTATATACTTATTTAAAGTTTTTCTTTTTAACTGATCCAAATGTGTGAGTGAATTTTTTTATAGAAAATTTTATTATTTAACTATCTCTCTATTACAAAGGCAATGAATGCTAATTCCAATTTATCACCAACGAATAAAGATTCCACACTTATGGATACATCTTCAAATTTGAATACGATTCAACCAGCTACATCTCATGATG
>CAJNYU010001180.1:0-21188 GCA_905331475.1 Rotaria socialis
TATGGCTGATATATCTGGTAGGGGTTGAATTTGTTCGATATATATATATACGTTCTTATCTGATTTTGCCGCAAAATCAAATTCCCCATCAACTCTCTTGAATTGGTGAACCATAGATTGATAGAAGCGTCTTATCGAGTTAGATATGAACCAATCAGAAAGAAGACGAAGCGTCTTGTTTTAGCGCACGAAACGTCTTGCATGTACACTACATGCGTCTTGATTTTTTAGAGTGAGTGCGTGACACAATCACTTTGATTTTGCTTGGTGCACGCATCATTCGGAACACTGTCTTTGAAGATAGTGAAGAAAAGCAATATTTAAAAAGTTGTTTTTGTATTAGATTTATTAATGAAACTAATCACTACGATGTATAAAAGAGGTCGCTAATGACTATCGAAACAATTACATTTGTTTAACAATCAAGTAAAAGAAAACGGATCATCAATGCTGTTGCAAAGAAGAAAGGCAATTATATGATAAAAAAACATTAGGAAATTATATAATCAACATTACAGAGAGATATTTTGTGGCTAACTATCGTAACTTAATTTATATCGTCGGAAAATCGATGTTGTTCCGCATTGATTTGGAATGCGAGTGATTCTAGTAAATTTCATTTAGAAATCTTTCATCGTTTTTAACACTTAGCCTTCGGCTATGTCCTATGGACTTATCTAGTGATTATTAAATTATGATAGCAATCACACAGATGCAGCTGAGAAAAAAATGAAAAAATGTCAATTACAATGATATATACTCACGTCAGAAGATAGACTACTAGAAGATTCTAAGAAAAAAAATGGCATTGATTCAAATTTCCTAATTATATTTGTTTGTTCTTTTGTTACTGTTCACATCTAATGATAAATTAGTTATTCATTTCAAGCGAATTACATTTATCTTCAGGGGCGGCGGAGCGTCATTAAGTTAGGTGAGGCTCATCTTATTTTTTTGCTACCGTGGGATTTTATGAAACATCAAGTAGTAAATAAGTCTTCTTTTTCTTGAACTTCAGTAAAAATAAAAATGGTCAGCATAAGAAAGAAGATTGGAAAATACCGAAAACTACTTTTCTTTGCTCCTACTCTGATGCAAGAACAAAAAAATAGCAATATTCAGTACAAAAGCAAGTGAGGCTGAGTCTCATATCGCGAAATCTAGGTGAGGCTGAGCCTCATCTACTGAAAACTAGGTGAGGCTCAAGCCTCACCTGTCTCAGTGGCTCCGCCGTCACTGTTTATCTTATCTTCATTTATTTTCATTGAAATCTGTTGAAGAATAAACATAGAAATAAAAGAAAAAGAGAAATCAACTGATTTCAATGAGCAAAGTTTTTCGCTCCAATGTACTGAACTTGATAAATTTGATTATTTCCATCATCAATAAATAGAAGACTTCCATCTTTCATTACCATAATACCAACCGAGGTAGCAAATATGTTTGCTCCAGATGAATTTACTAAAAATCCATCAATAAAATCTTCTTAATAACATTGGATCGATGATCTTCACTAAATGTTAATAAAGACAATATTAATTATATCCTGTTTCGATTAATCGATTCCAAGATTCATATGATGCAGCAAATGCTCCATTACGGTATTTACTAGAAATGTTTTGGTCAGTATATAGAAACGAATATCCAGAACATAGTTGAATCAGCTTGAAAAAAGCACATCAGGCGTTTTTGTAGATGAAACAAGTTCAGGATGAGTTGATAATTCATTTGTCAATTGATATCGAGGATCAATTAGCTTTAATGATAAATAGGTAAGTGACCAACCATAAAATTCACGTTTTTCTTATTCAAGGAAAAAAATCTGAAACAAGATTAACACCAATTCCATCACGTTCCTGACACGCACACATAGAATTCTCCACTTATTGGATGAAGTGATAAACTTGCTGGATTTCGAAATCCAAAAGCAAATGTCGATTGATTTGTTCCATCAAGATTAACGATTTGAACAGATGCTTGTAAAAATGGATCATCATCATCATGAACCGTTAATGAACTAATTTCAAGAAAAATTTTCTGATCAATTGATGAAAGAAGTGAACGAGTTCAACGACTACGAGAATCAAGATCAACAAGTAATTCACCTTCACCTTGAATAGATCGACTTCCATTTAGCCATTCATATCGTCGAACACCATCACGATTAGCAATAGCAAACAAAATCGTTACAAAAGGCCATTCTATAAGAATAATTTAATTTATTCGATTGATTAGCAAATGTGAAACGTTCATATAGATAACCATCTTCATCATTATCAACTAAACAAGATATTTGATTTCCTCGAGATTAACTGACAAGAATATCATCAGTGGGTGTCTCGAGTAAAAGGCGAGGTTTTATTCAATTCTTCTTGCAAGTTTTCTCAATATATTCATTTGCAATGAATAATTTAGAATCTAAGGGTAGGTGTGGGTGTTAGTAATGTCTTCGTAGACACCTACACCCACACCCTTAGCATAATCAAAAACAATTATCCTTGAAGTAAATGTATATTTTAGCATAAAGTAAAACAAAGCACAATATTGAGAATTGATAAAAAAAAACTTATGCAAAATCGAAAATCACGAGAAAATCAGTGTTCACTTAAGTTACCTTCTTTATTTTTGCGCTTCAATGTACCAATTACTGAGCAAGAATGTACATACAATCGCTATGGCCTGTGATGACAAGATGTAAATATATACTGCTTTATCATAATTACAAATATTCACTTTTCTTTCTTGAAAGGACAAAACAATGTAAGATATCTGCAAAGTCAGACATGTGATAGACCCTAGAGAGACAGTCTTTCTTTCCCAAAATTTATTAATGAAAAGTAAAAAAATATCCTCGAGTAGCGTAGCATTACAGGGTTTAAAAAGCACAAGTGAATCGTCATACAAACGTTGATCACTATAATCGTTATAAAGAAAAAAATCTATTTTTCTTTGGATTAATCAATCTATCATCCGATTTAATTGCAATAAACAGCATAATACTCGACTAAATTGAAAATGTCCATCGTGATGACAAGTAAGACTACTAAAAAGTCACGCCAATCGCACGACATTTCAAACGGTCGAAGTCATAGAAGAATGAATATAACAAAACAGAACGTAAAAACAAGAAATCAGTAGTGACGATGAAAGTAGTTAAATGGATTTTTTATTTTATGAGAAAGAAAAGTGTTATTAGCACATTCTCGAATCAACATAAAGCCAGTGAAACATACAAGTGGCTCTTCCATACTAACAGTATCTTATTGTTTAAACATAAAATAAAGAAAAATAGTTTTTCGAGTTTTGTGGTGTGTATGGAGGACTGTCATAGTTCGCATTGATTCTCATCCAATATCGACATTCATATCTCATTAATCGAACAAAAACTGAGACAAAAGTTCTATGTTGATATTCGAAAAGAGGATACAATTTTGGAATTAGCTCACAGTTTTTCACTCCTTAGAAATGCTTTCTAAAGAATCAACAGCAAAACAAAAATCTTATCTAAAAACTTTTCGATCACTTATTATTTTAAATCAACTTTATTTCTAAGGATGTAAAAATCTCAGCTCATCATCTGCTTTCATAATCGAAGCGTTGAGTTTTGTTTTAGAGTTCAATACATTATTTTCGAATATATGCTAATGATATTTGTAATCAAAATATATATATACTCATTTTATGGAAGCATTCACTTGCAGTGTGAACTAATGAATTCTACACTAATAAAATGGTTTCACTTACTGCTGCTCGCTTGAATTGGAAAGGCTTGTTGACAGATTATCTTTATCGGATTTGGGTAATCTTTATTTTTGTTTAAGTGTTCTTTTTATGTCGAATATTACTTATAGGCAAAGCCGACAATTAGCAAGTATTGGAAAAGTTATGATCGAAAATCACTATTGAGAGAATGTGGTTTAAATTCAATAACCAATTTTGATCGTCAAATTTTACAAGTATTACATTTTAACTATGATACTGGTCTTGTTTATGTACACTTGCATTCAGTCAATATTCTCTTTGATTGTAATCGAGCGTTAATAATCAAACTATTTGATAGAGTCAATGGCATTGCAAATGTTATAATGAAAATGTCGCTTTGATAGTTCTAATGTTAAACAAATTCAGTTAAGTCTAAAAATAAAAATTTCTTTTGTTTTTATCGTCCTTCTCGAAATTTGTAATATTTATGCGTTCGGACAACTCTTGTATGAATCATCCACCGATAAAGAATGTCTAATAAGTTTTGAATACAGTTCCTGCATATTTCTTGAAAATTCTTCTGTCAGCATAAAATGTACAAATAATCCAAGAGTCTTCGAGTGATTTGTTAATATCATTCAAATTTTATTTTATAGCATGGTTTGTATTTTTTAAAGTTTTATCTTTCAAATAATATTGAACAATTTTATTGTTCATATTTGAAGTCAACGCATTCGAACAGCCTTTAAATCTTAGTATGAATACAGTAGATATATCAAGTATGTTTTGCTATTTAATGAAATAAGATATTTGAGGTCCTGAAAGCTTCGCACAAGAAATGAATAACATCTACTTCTCAACCCATAGTCATGTTCACATCTACGCTCTCAAATGATTTTAATTGTTTTGTTTCATCAAACTGATGAGAATCAAAGGCAGACCACTACTCAAACAAAAAGAAAGCGAACATTCATTCAAGGAAATTGTGATTTCAGCTGTAAATCGTTTTTGTACTGGTGGAAATATTTGTCGTACGGGTTTTCCCTCCTCATAATGTATTCCATTACGGTCAGAATGAGGGTGTGGATATGATTGAACATAACTTAATATCCACATCAATATATGCACTCACTTTCACTCGCAAAATCAGTCTACTTACTATAGGCGCTCATTTATATCCACATCCGCACCCTCAAGACACAAATTGGAACCCATTTAGATCGTAGTATCCAACTTGTGTATAAAACAAATCTACCTAGAAAATGGAAACAATATAAATAATGATTTATATACTGTTTTGAAGAGTATTTTGGTCGCCGCTACTAACATATATTTCAACGCATTCTTGTGGGACTAAAACATTTAATGTTGATTATTCGACTTATTGTAAAACGTAAAATTTCCTATATTTATTTTCTGCAAAAAGTGTTGGCATAAGTGTCTTTTTTCTTATAAGTTTGGTTGAATCACAACACTGTAAATACCAAATTAACTATAATAAGCCAGTTGAGTTATAGGTGAAGTCAACCGAAATTTACAGCTACAGGTAATCTTTAGAAATTATTTATGAACCTAAATCGCATGCAATAGTCTTAAACACAGTATTGGCTAGAAAATAACACCCAAGAAAACGAACTCTAACGTATATCGATCTTATCGAGAAATAGAATGACTAAAAGCATGAACGAGTTAAAATATTTCTCAATGCTTTCATTGTCTCCTTATCGTCAATCATAAATCCTATATACGTATCTTTTTATTGAAATGATTCAAGAGTAACGAAACTCTGTGAAGTGAAGTCTCAGTTTAGTTCGTATTTTCCAACAGTGATAGTTTTGAAAAACTGGTTCTGAAAAGAGATGCCTGAGTTTTAATTATCTCAAGATGCATGTTTTCTCTAGTGCTTGATAAGAACGACTTACAAATGGTCATAGACCGGTTGTATATTACTTTAATTAATATGTAACTAGTGTATGTAAATCAGCATTTCAAATAGGTGAATGATGTTATTTTATAAGCTTTTCCTATAAATGAAAATTCGACAGTCACCAACGTGTGGAGAAAGACAGCTGGGCAACTTTCAAACACGAAGAAACTTCTCATTTTTCTCCAACGAAACTTTGAAAACAAAAATTCAAATTACTACCAATCGGCATGAGCTCATTTCTTCGTCACTACTTCGATCATTCTGCATTTTTACTAAAAAAAAATTCATTTTTTTCGCTTACCTTCTAAAAAGTAGTTAATTGAATGAAATAAGTGTCCTGTCGAGAGAATAAAATCAACGTTTTCTTTTCTTTCTTTCTTGTTTAAAAAAAATAAGAAATTGAAACTTTCCAAGAAAATTGAAAAGAGTTATACTTAATATTTCATTGAGTTGGAAGTCGAAAACTGAAGTTTTTTCGGAACATGTGTGTCTACTCCAGAATTTGAAGATTTTTTAAGGTTATTTCCGATCAAGTTCAATTAACTAGACTAAGACTATCATTAAATCACGCGTTCATTGAGACAGTTGATAAGGAAAACTTGGAAGTTGTCTCGAATCCATTGAATTATAGAATGATGCGCATCTATCTAAAACATTCATTGTTGACTTATTATTTATTTGAAACGTTTTAGTCCTTGACTGCGTTGCTTTTCTAATGGTCACATCACAAATAGAGGTTTTTTCTTTTTGTTTGCTTAAGAAACCAAAGTTGTTTGATGTTGTACATGTATTTTTCATTTCTTGCTCTTGACAAAAAAGGACTGATGAATTCTTCTAAGAGTTTTGTAGCCTGCGTTTGCTCATTCATAGAAAAAATGAAATATACAAAAAATGATGGGTTTTAATCGTTGAAGACATATTGTATAGTATAGAACTCAAAGAATAGGATATAAAAGGAAAAAATGTGAATCCTTGTTACTGAAATTTAAAATTTAATTATTCATTATTAGACAGAACATTTTCAATGAGACATACCATGAGCCAGGAACATCATTTTAATTACTACAAAATAGATTTGAGTTTCATTGAAATTTGTCATTTTTCTCAAGCCTGTGATCCGCATGTGCATCATCGTCAAGAAACAGTATCCTCTTGAATTTATACAGATTATGGTTGCGCTCATATGGTCTACGTCGCAAGCAGATGAGATAATACTTTTTATTTAGCTCGATTTTTATTCGTTTTAATTTCATTAAAAAAAGCAACAAATAAAATTATCCGTAATCGGTGACAG
Source organism: Rotaria socialis (assembly GCA_905331475.1). NCBI lineage: Eukaryota > Metazoa > Rotifera > Eurotatoria > Philodinida > Philodinidae > Rotaria > Rotaria socialis. Next base: position 6,924 of record CAJNYU010001180.1, read on the forward strand.
TCATAGCTCGACATATATTTTTGTTAAAAAATATATTTGCCCTATGCCAAAGCTGTTCAATAAAAAGGTAAACAGTGAGTTTCAAGTGCAATCCATAGTGTGATAAAACGTTCATTTCGAATAGCTCAAGCTAGAAAAATGTATTCATTTTTCTAAAACAAATTGATCATAGAGAGATATGAAGAGGAGACATCACCAATGACAACAGACACATTCTAACTACATGATGAAGATATCGATCACTTACATACTGCAATGAAAATGAAACTTCGCAAAGATCAGAAATTATAACTTATTGAATATAAATATCAAGCGGATAGAACAATAAATCAAATCTACAAATATAGTTGCATTTTTTATTCAACTAAAAGAAATAGATAAGAAGCTATTTTCACATCAATTTATTATATTGCACTGATTATAAAATATTAAAATATATGGGTTCGATATCTTTCTTCACAAATTCGAGAAACAATTTTAAAAGAAATTCAACAGCTTTCGTTGCCTTTTGAAACATTAACATTTTTATTAGTACATTTTCAAGTTCAATAAGAAGACATGATTTGAATGGAGCATAATCTATTTTATCATAATCTTCACCAGCAATGACCATATTTCCAAAAAAGGGAATTTCCTAGCTAAATATGCATATTTCGGAAACTATAGAGATGAAAAATTCAAGTTCTAGAAATTATCAGAAACTTTCGTAATTATCCCAATATTATTCACCAATAGCCAAAATCAAAATTAAGCAATTTCCTGAAAATTTCTATATTAATATTGTATAGGTTTAATAATACATACATATGTATATAGATTTAAAGACCCACCCTCAAGAATGACAGGAATTTCTAGTCATTTCGGTAATTCCCGTAGTTTCCAGGTAATTACCTAAATGACTAGAAATTCTTGTCATTCTTGAGGGTAGGGTCTTTAAATCTATTGACATATTTATTCTTAAACCTATACGATATTAATATAGAAATTTCTTTTTGTATGTGAAGCTGATTTCAGAAATTCTCAGGATGTTTTGTTGGGTGAGATTTGAATTATGGTATTTTCTGATAATTTTCTTTTGCGCGTAATGGCAATTTGGGAAGTTTCAAGGAAATTTCTGTTGGCACGTTTATGTGTCTTTCAATAGTGTGACAGAAATTTGTTATTTTCGGAAATTTACTTTTTCGGAAATCTGAACATACCTCGAAGGAATGATAAAAAAATGTACTTCTTCGACATCGTTGCCCATTGACTCGTCGGCTTACACATTTTGTCGTATATTTTTCAGTTAAAAGTAGTTTTTGCGTCTCTTTTATTTTGTGTGCGCGTTCACCAAACGAGATTCTCATTTCAGTCTTCTTCGGTACATTCATCGGCTTGTCTATATCGCATAATGGAATTCAATAATAACCGTGCATCTACTACCGAACAAACATTGAATGTTAGTGATTTGAGTGATGCTTTGCCAGATCTTACGAAAAAATCAACAACGAGAAAAAAACGATTATTGGTTGGCGAAGGTAACTTTTCTTTTACAGAAGCACTATTACAAGCGCATCCTTTTAATGGCGAGGATATAGTCGCTACTGAACTGAGCAAAAAATATGAAAATTTATAAAAGAATGATGAAGCTCATAACGATAGTGACAATGAAGAAACTAGTGACGATGACGAAATTAGTGAAGAGAGTGAAGAAATCAAAACTCGTATGGAAAATTTCAAGAAGATAACAAATTTATCAGTTGAGTTTGGAATCGACGCAACAAAACTGCATTTGCACTATAAAGGTCAACTATTTCATCGAATATATTTCAATTTTCCATATACAACTCAATATGAAACAGCGGACATGTTACGAAACTTTTTTACATCTGCTGCAAAAGTGCAAAAGTTTGGTCATCTTATACTTTTGACACTCGTATACAAGCCTCACGAAGATTACAACCCGGAACAGAAGGTTGGGGGTCGAAAATTTTGGCATGGATATGTGTACGGCATAGTCGATGCCAGTGAGGCAGGCGGTTATCTGTTAATTGGGAAACGGGAGTTCAGTTGTCCAGGAAAAGGTCATCGTTATCCGGGCTATAAACATTCGCAAACAAATAGATCGACGTCGTCACGGAGTGCTGAAAATGCACGACAATATGTATTTGAGCGCAACGGACCAAAAGTAAAAACAGGAACTGTTCGTGGTACAACTGTCAGATATTTCACAGATACGAAGATTGACGTTCAAACAAGCACAGACGATGAACCTTAGAAATACGTCAACAATGAATAAAACAGCAACTACCCATCCTAATAATTCCAATTAAGTTTTAATCAAGCAAAGTATTCATTCATGAAACAAGAACTAAAATTTTATTGCAGACGCTTTTTAACACAGTACCATTATTTAACCCTTGAATAAAATACAGAAATAAACGAGAATTTTTCTATTTTATTTCTATTAAGTACAGAAGGGTGTGAGTGTGGTTGATGATGTATAATCTCTTCAACAACGCCCACACCCACACCCACACACCCACACCCCTAGATAGTATCTTAACGATGATATATTTTATATAATTCTGCTAGACAATTTTTTCCTAATTTTTGTGATGGGTTTTTCAACAGAAGCGTCTTCACAAAAAATTTTCAATTAAATTTAGCCAAATATTAAATGGGAGAAATACTTCATTGTGATATTCTTTTCCTAAGATTTATGGTATTTAATGTGTCAGTCAAATACGTTTCGAATCAAAATACTTTTAGGCCGTATTTTGTTTTGAAAAACTGCATTTTACTAAAAAAATATTCTCAAATAAAGATTTCGCGAAGATTGCGTTGTGTGCTGAGAGAGGAAAAACAATGAAGTGCAGTAGAAATAATGATCAGTTACCTTACTAAGAGAAAAAAATCAACCTGTGATTACATATAATATGCTAAGATCAGTTAAAATTGAAATAAACTCAAGAAACTTCGTTAAATTACTTAACGCGTGAAAATGCTGCAGCTTCGCAGACAATTAACACGTTTAAATTAGTTAAAACTGAAAAAACTCAAGAAAATTCGTTAAATTACCTAACTCGTGAAAACGAATGTGACTTTGAAGCATCTCTAACGCGCCATCTCTAACGCGCTAGTAACCGTTAAAAAGTGGATCACGCAAGAAAATTCGTTAATTTTTAACGAATTTTTCTGAATTCACGCAAGTTCACGAAAATTTAAGATTTTCTTTCGTGAAACTTCGTTAATTTATCTTTAAACGCAAGTTTTTGCGTTAATTTTAGGAATGGCTTCGTTAAATGTCTTTTTATTTTCACATGGGACCCATTCCAACAGTCCGATGCAAAAATGAAACATCAGTTAAGTGCGAAGCTTTGTAAAATTTCTCATTGAAATGAATTCAAATTCTATGTTTAATAAATGCAAGAGATTCGGGAGTATTGTTGTACGCATAAAAAAGAACAGATACATTGAAGCATACGCAAAGAAATTGTTCCATCTAAAACATGATTTAATTTAAGATGAAGTCATACTTTGGATTTTTTTCAGAAAATGCATGTTATTCTTTATCAACATTTTTCAGAGAAATTGTCAAGCGGATTATATAATTAAAGTGTTCTGGATAATTTTCGCAAAGACGAGCAGCTATCATAGACGTTGAGTAAGCGTACCAGACGGCTGTCTAATGTCTCATTGATTCAAGTATCTGTATGAAGAATAGCAGTGTATCGTCTGTCCTGGTTATATTAAAGGACTGTATTTCAACAACGAAAGAATAAAAAGAAACTAGTCCTCTGCTGAGCTGTTCTGTCTTAACCTATTCCATTAACTGACAGTCATTTCTCAACAAGTGAGCTGCTCACTTTTTGCTTGTTTTAACAAGGACACTAGACCACTTTGAGTAAGAGTCCACGTTACCGACGAAAGAGTCATCTCATCCAATACCGTCGATCAGAAACTCTGGTACGAAACATCTTTGTATTAAAATTTTGTATTTGCTTTCGACTATTATTTGAGATGGAATCGTTATGTGATATGTGTACATCTACCATTTTTAGATATAACATTTCCTTGTCTACTTCATCGTCTATGACATAAAGCTTACCCGTGTTCAAACAATATTTATTTTCAAGGACGAATTGCTTGCTATGTCTTCATTGATTCTTCTGCTTCGGATCGCTCTTTTAGTTGCGATGAACCAAATGAGTAAGTTTTCAAAGAATCAAAACACTTAAGAGGCCATTTGTGGTCACTTGGATTAACTTATGAAACAGTTTTCCATTCGACGAGAAAGGTCACTTAGTGTGATAGAATTGGCATTTGTAATTCAACGTGTTCTTCAACACAAATCTCTCATATATGGCATCAGAAAGTTCTTTGCAAATTGCATATAACTTTACAAAAAGGTTTTGTTTCAAAAGCTCAATCGAAAGATAATATGAAGGTTGAATTCTATTGACACGCTAGGGCTTGGGAAAGTTCGATCCACCAATCGACCCTATCTGAAAACCACTTCGAAAAACAGTTCTACATTCGAATCAATTCTTTTTTCTTTAATAACTGCAATACCATAGACGATTTCTATGGACAATTTTGATAGAATTTCCATAATGTATTCGACGCGATAATTCACTAACCGGTCAATTGTAAATGCCTACGTAAAATAACACGTTGCAATATCTATCACCATTCTCTAACTCCAATGCGAAAGAATTTTTCTCAGCGTCGAGAGAGAGCTCATTGAAAATTTCAAAAATATTCTCAAAAGGTATACGAATAAATAACATTCTCGGAACGTTTCTCTTCGATCTGACATTTTCATCTTGCTTTCTTGGTTTATAGAGAACATCAATAGGAAATCTTCTATTTATGTCAAATTCAATTCATAGTTGGACAGCAAAGTTCCCTCCCTGCAAAAGTCATTTCGATAGCATCAACGAATCAGACTTTTATTGATTGTTCTCACATTTTTTCTATCTTCATGTATATATTGATGGGGATGATCAATCTGACCGAGGGTCCCAACTAGTTTTTTAGCATACAGATTCCATGGTAAATCAAAATGCCATGATTTCTTTACCAATTATAGTATTCCTATAGTGCGAACGACTCATCATTATTTCGTTTACTTACACTATCTAAAATCAATAGAATCAAGTATATTTATAATCTTTTTTAGTAAAATAAAACATTTATCGAACTTATGCGCTGTAGATCTTACTTGTTGTCGAAAACGTTTACTAAAAATAAACGATCAGAAATCATAGATAACTTATTTTGATCTATCACTAGGAATAGGATATCTATCCAAGTGAAGATTACCAAAATTGCAAATTTTGTTTGTTCTTTATGTAATCGTAACTTAATTCGAATATGGTAGTGATTACCGAAGTGATTTTCAATTTTACTATTTACCATGTAACTGCTGAGTCATGGTGATTACCATCCAACGATAAAAAGCTAGTGGATATAAACTAACCTATTTTATGCCACTAAATAGAAAATTTTCCGACAATCAAAACAGTTACTGTTACCATGGCCAGTGGAAGTGAAATAAACGTTAAGAATGACACTGCTATTCTGTACATCATTTCTTCGCAGATCTTTTGAAGATAATGATCGAATTTAAACACGACCGAGAAGCGCAAGCAATAGACCTTCCGTATTGATCTCAAACTGTTCATTATCATGATCGTTACAATACTACATAGTCCCTTTCAACTTGAATATCCATCGAACAGTATTTTATTTTCATTTTTCAGTTTAGATACAGATTAAAAGTTTTGAAAACTAATAACGATGACGAACTGAAAGTTTCATTACATACCTATTTATTAATTGCTAATGTAAATCATGATCTAAAATCATATAATACGCCTTGGAAGTCACTAAAGAATGATAAAACTAAATTATTCCAAATTCGAACTCCTATTGGGAGAAATACGACTCTTGCTTCTGAAAATTGATTGATTTCTCTTCAAATCCAGCGAGAAACAACTCATTTGAGCAACCAGAATATTGTTTTTCAATATGGTAAAACTACAAGCCACCGTTTGAATGTTTAATATCTAGCTCTGACAGTACTCGTCATTGGCGTAAAAGTGAATTTGAATAACTTTAATACCTGCCAAATTTAACCAACTATTTTGTTCTTCAAATGATAGGTACCACTGTGAAGTTTTTTTTTATTGATTCAGGAGCCACAAATAGGAAACTCATTTGGAGATTGGTTCAGGGAACCTCAATTCAGGGCAATTGATAACCTACTCTACTCACTGCCTCACCCACGATCGTATGCTCCAACATAGGGATACAACAGTGACGGCAATCACCAATCTTACGTAAAACTTTGCACTAGTCTAAATATGTGTGCATAGACTAACGATGATCTTAGATTCATTTCGGCCAGGGAAAATCTGTGTCAAAAGAATAGCTAAATTTTACAAAAATTGAGAACCAAATCTTTCTCGAACTGGAGAAAGCTCCTATTGTCTCAGGCTCGTCGCCCATGAAAACCTTTAGTTTATTTTCTTGAAATGGTGTCCACTACCAGAAAAATTAAAATCAAACCAAGACCATCACCGTTTGATCTTTACACCTATGCTTAGACATACAGACCCCTACTACAAAATGGGCCGAAAATTGATCATCGTATACCATGAATCTATACGATGCTATACGCTCAAACACGAATAACGTAAAGCATTTTCTTGCACAACTATCGAATTACGTCGTGAATCGAGCACACACAAGAAAGAAACAAGTGATTTAAATTACCTCCAAATCAGTAGAAAATCATCAAAAATCAATTGAATTTTAGCGATCTTCTATTAGTTTGAGTGAGTCTCTGTGCTTCTCTCTGGTTTTCAATGATTTTTGACTCATTTTTGGAGATTTCTCACATCGTCGAACTCATCTTAACTCACCCAAACTCACAAATCGCTGTTTTCTCCTTGTGCAAACAACATTCACATTTTGAATTGAGCAGCAACGTCAATGGTAAATATTTATTTTTTATTTAATCGACAACATATTTAATACTAAACATTTATTTAAATGCAGAATATTTCATGTGTTGAAAGAGCAAGAAAATAGCCCTCTCTTGAGTGTTATGAAGCTTTTGTAAATATAATAGCATATTACGTCTTATTAAGGTCGTGTACGAGAAATGTTCGAAACGTTTCTCTTGAAAAAACGACTTGCTGAAAACATGCTTGCTGACATCTTGTATTCTAAACAAACAATCAACCTAGACACAATTTAACTTGTACAGATTTGCAACTATTTCAACGATTTAAAGCTTATTAAACCATTGCTAGCGACAAATACCTTCAATATTATCGAAAATTTGTAATTACCTGTTTGTATTCTTTATGATTAATCGATGAACACCAAGTTCTTTGATCAAAAGAACACACCAATTTTTATAGCACATTTCTTTCTTTCATAGATACTGATTAAATAGCGTATATTTTTACTTATAAACATGTTGCAAAAGTGACTATCAAATATAAATAATCAATGACTAACGTTTTCCATATTTTGTCCTTTAAAATTCTTCATCAATCTATAGCAATCCGGATATCCATCTTAGGAATACTCTTTTATTTCTTTTCTTCTCGGGAACAATCTTCAATATACTTGTGTCTTTATAATATAGATCTTCATTTCTTGTTTAAATGTGTTCCTTTCTTTTTCTTGATACACATACAATGAAGAAAAAAAAACAATCAAATTTGAGAATTTTGTCATTCAAGAACAGTAATTGATATTAGTGTAGCGTAGAAACACATACACAAACAGATAAGAAAAAAAACATATAAGTAAACACAATCGTAGAGAAAAGAAAAATTTTCATAGGTTTTTTTTTCATAGAAAAAAAGTGAAGACAGAATGTGGACTACACAGTCTCACATGAGATTCATCTCATATACCTATAATAATAAAGAGCAAGTGATCTTGGTTTCGAATTCAATAGTTTCTTTCTTACCACTTAGATTAATCATATGCATAGTCAAGACTTCAACGTCGATCGTCACCACGGCGAGATCTTGATCGACTGCGACTACGTGAATGTGATCTAGACAATATTTATCATATGAACAAAATTAATTAAATCTTATAAGCAAACCTCAATGAATAATCGTGGCGATGATGATATGTTTGCTTATCTGATGATGGTGAGTGACGATAATCATGACCATTTGAACGTAGATAAGATGTTGTACGAACACCCATATATATGCCAGGTGCTTTCATTGAAAAAGAAGAAGTTATTAAAAAAGCCTAGATTTAAAATAATTACTTAGTGTATGTGCATGTTTTGTTACTGAATAATTAATACGTAAACGATGATGATCAAGTTCAACTGAATTAAGTGCTTCTTTTGCCTAAGATTATAAGAATAAATTTTTGAAAGTACATTTTTGTTTTATACATACTCGGGTCGCACTTTCAACTTCGTCAAAATAAACAAAACCAAAACTTCTTGATTTATTTATTTTTTTTTATCAATTACAATTTGAACATCTTTCACACGACTAAATTTATGAAATAAATCTAAAGATAAAACTATTGTTTTTTTTAATAGAATTTTAATGATGATAATAAACCTTTAAGATCACGTTCAGTCGTAAATTGTGATAATCCAAATACGCCAAGAACAGCACTTGGAATTGGATTTTCTCGATGAAGTTTATTTAGTGGATGACGACCATTGGGTAAACCACGTTATGATTGACGAGGTGATGTTGAACGAGAACTAATTAAGACGCAAACAAGCACACATGAAAATCAAGTTGCAAAACATCAATCTGTTTCGAATCGTGTCACTCAGATATGACAGGAAAGTTGCGTCGACTCGATAATTTTGCTTTAAGAGACCCAAGTAAACGTTTACTTCATTTCGGACTATAATAAAATCTCAGAATGTTGCTTCATAGTACATAGAACTATTCAGATTGATTCATCATATTTCGAACTTCTCAATTCGAAAGAATTTCGAGGCATAGACTTTCTCTACAAAGTTATGTGAACTGTTTTTGCAGAAAAATTAAACAAATGATTTTGGAACTAAAGTTTTGTAAGAATCTCAGCATTTTAAGAACACTCCAGAAGATTTTGTCAAAGCAAGGTCATCATTTTTCATCTTCTTTGAAATCTAATTAGTATTTGACAGCCGAATATTTCAAGAGAGAAAAGGAAGCAATCGTTTTGAGTGAAAATTTTAGGATCATGATACTTATAAATAAAGTTGAAGGATAGAAGTGTAGTAACACTGTATAAACAAGCGCACGAACTAACATAGTGGCCTAAGAATAGGAAAGAAAAGAAAAAGGCGTGTCACCACGAATATAGAGAGAAAAAGAATAGTAAAATTCATTTATTTATTTCACATACATGGCGGAGAAAACAACCCTCGAGCATAGTTTATTGCGTAATGTAAGGCACAAATTCTTCAAATTTTTACGAAGTTATAAACAAAAATTTTTAGGTCAACGCTGGTCGACGTTTAGAAAAAGCACAAGAAACAAATGTTCAGACTGCTAAAAGTGAAGTAAAAATAGCAATTAAAGACAAAACAGTAACTTTAATAAAAAGAAAAAAAAGATATCAACAAGAAGTTCAAAAGCTTGAAATAATCTCAAAATTTACTGATGAAGAATCTGAACGTCTATATCAATTAAGATGCGAAAAGAGTGGTAAGTGGAATATAATTACTATACTATAATCTAGATCGTAGGTTTTTTCGAAGCTGACTTGACTGATGATAATAACGATGGCGATGATGATGGTGATGATGAAGACAGCAGCGAATACACTGACGACGAACAAGAAAAAACAAAAGAACAAGTAATACATTACGTTCGCCGTTTCTATAATTATTCCAATCATTTCATTTGGCTTTTTTTTTCTATAAAGAGTTTATTACAACACATAAATCAAATATAAAAGAATATGATGAGCATCATTATCATGATGCACAAAAATTTCTTGAAGATCATGTCGAATTAGTTTCTGAAGAAACAGTTAATTACATGGTCGGATGGTGTATTCATGAAGAAATGCACGAAGTAAACAACATTTTTTATCTGTAGTTTATGGAAAAAGACAAGAATATTTTTAGTATTTTTTTTTCATGGAACATCTTGCTCAACAAGTAATGTTTATCAAATCTATTATTAGAATAATTCAAAGTTCAAAAAGTGATCCAATTCAATGCGTTCAAACATTTTTTGAACGGTGAAATTGATTATGTTTTTAATTGAAAAAGAAAGATTTTTTTAGAATGGCAAATGATAAACAATATGAACATGAGTTTTTGCATGAACTTAGTGCATTTAAAGAATGCATTGAACAACATGCACGACAAAATAATGATGATCTTACTTTAAAAAACGAGAAGGTAGATTTATTTTAATAAAAAAGATTAATAAATATAATGTTTTCTTAGGAAAAACAACAAAAACGTTTAGATCCAGATGATTCAGGTCTAATTGAAGTCATGAAATCATCATCAACGGTAAAAGCAACTTATGCTTTTTATTTTACTTTTGATTCTTTTTAGGAATTACAAAAGGGTTCTGAATCACGTGATGATTTTTTGCAATTAACGGGAGTTTTATCGAACGTTTCTCAAGAAAAAGCTACTAATTTTCTTGGTCATTCCATGGAATCAACTTTATGGGAACCAAATGTAGAAGGTGCAAAAGGTGATGATGAAGAATAGGTTATCCATGTAGAAAATGACATTTTTTGACAAAAAAAAACTTTACATACATGTTTCGATTATGATTATGCTTGTTTATTTTAATGTAGCACTTTTTTTTCGTATCCAGAAATATCATGCTAATAAATTAAAGATTCTCTTCGTACAGTTTTATCAGATACTCACAAAAAAATAATTGATGAATGAGTAAAACATTTCTTTCAAAAGATCTACAAATAGCCACTCCAGTAACCAATGGTAGATAAACACTTAAAGAAGATACTACTCAATTAATTAAACATAAAGCACATGAAATACTAAATTTAACGCGGAACCGTATTACACGATTTTTGAAACCGGATAATCTTGATCTTCTTTGCTGAGAACATGAAATTATATTTGAAGAAAAAAGAAAAATGACAACTATTTTTATTGAATAATTGTAGGTTGTTAAAGGTGTTCATGAATTTTCTGTGAAACGTCAATCAGTAAAATATTTTCTGCATTAAACTATTCTGGAAAATTTGACAATGCCGTTTGTATTATGAGTATTGACGAAAATTCATTGTGTTCATTTCAAATACTTGGACTATCAACTGAAAAAACTATGGAAGATAGACAAACAAAATAAAAAATAGCACATATGCCGAATCTTTAGATGAATACAATTTATGCGTGATGATTTTATATTATTATTTCAACTGAGTGTAAACATAAGACTACTTGAAAAAAATGCATCTGATATACAGTATGATGAAAGCAGTTATATGATCAAAAATTGACCGTTCACATTTTTTCCGTTATGAATGAAAAAAAAACATTTTAGGCAGAAAGAAACAGCATCAGACGTTCATTATCACATAATATAACAATATGAACCTTGTTCTCACGGACGACAGTGAGAATTGTATATATATATATATATATATATACAGATTGGAAGAACATGAGAATAGCTACAGTGAAGAATAATCATTAGATATGACCGCTTCAGATACCAACGCTATTAATATACTAGATCTACCAGACGAAATGTTACATGCCATTTTCAATAAACTGAATATGACCGATATGCTCTATTCATTGGTAGGTGTACATCAGCGATTTGATCGACTAGTACTCGATCCTCTTTTAATTAATCATCTCGTTTTTGTCACTAAACAATCCGATATTCATAATTCTTGGGTAAATATGCATGTTCTCGATAGAATTCGTGAAGAAATCTTACCTCGAATTAATGAGATAGTAAACAAACTAACTGTTGATACATTTTCTATGAAACATGTTTTTGGTGCTATTCATTATCCTCAACTATATTCACTAGCATTCGTTAATTATCAATCAGATATATTCGTAAGACATTTATCAGGTATGATCATGAATTTTTACTTTATTTCATCGATCCGTGATACTTTCATTTACATTTAAGATAATACCTTACTTCGTCATCTTGAACAAATTACACATCTTACAGTCGATATTTATTCTGAAAAAGCAGGATCATTCGATGGAAATGACCCATGTATATTTGAATTGGTACTACTTTGTTGTAAACGTTTAATTGATTTGACTTTTTTTCACAAGTCCTCAAGAACATATCTACCAATTTTACCATTAAACATTCCATTTACAAGTTATATAATTTCAAAACTCACGAAATTGACAATAAATCTCAATAGTTTCGATGATTGTCTCTATCTTCTTAATGCATGCATTGAATCTTTATCTACATTAATCATCCGTATCAAGAGAATTCTTCGTTCATCATCAGAGATAGATAATAAAGTAAGTATTATCGATGAACATTGAATATTAAAAAAAAATTGTCTTTGAAATCTCGTGATTGTCTCATTTTCTTTAGAAACAACTGGTCAAATTGAAATGTTTCTCATTAACAACAGACTGGTATACATATTATTATGATAAACAAGTTGTTCCATTACTTCGTCGAATGTTAAATCTTGAAGAATTAATGCTGCATCTTTCAGTAATAAGAACTGGGTCAGCTTATATCGATGGTAATCAATTATACGATGAAGTTCTCAAATATATGCCACGATTAAATAAATTTATCTTCCATATACATACTCACCTTAATAATTATTTTATTCGAACTAATGTTCCATCGAATGATGACATTCGGAATAGTTTTATTAAAAGGGAATTTCAATCAGTTAATATATGTGCCGATGAGAAACTCACATATGGTATGGGCAACTGTCACATTTATTCTCTTCCATATTATTTCGAAGATTTTTTGTTTATGAGTAGCTGTTTTCAAGGTGGTAGATTCAATAAAGTTCGAATGGTATTATTACTTGATAGACTTCCATTTGAACACAAATTATTTAAAATCATCTCTCAAGGCTTTCCTTTTCTGCAAAAATTAACCATAGTAAATTATGAACCACAAACAAATGAGCAACAGCATTTGTCTACATTAATTACATTTAAGCATTTGTTTGAACTCAATATTCGGGAAGTACATACTGACTATGTTATACAGCTTCTTTCTGACAGAAAAACGCGTTTACCTCGTTTAACGAATCTCGTCATTGAATACAAAAAATTAGTAGTTGTGACAAATAATTTTACCAATGATATGACACGTCTCAATTGTGCTAAAATAAAATCTCTAATTACACATAAAACATTTGTTCGCTCACAAAACTTTAATTCATATTTTCCATGTTTATAAATATTCATTTTGTATAGATTATTTAAATAAAAATAAATGTAGTCAGATAGTTAAAATATATTTCAATCATAATAAATGATGATAACGAAGATATATTCATTATATAAATTTATAGAAAGCGGTGTATTTTGAACTATGAGCAATTTAGTTAACATAGTAAATATAGATCTCATTTTGATTAGTAGAAACAATATGAATACACAAAATTAGTACGTTTGAGAATTGATGAGTTGTCAAGTATCTTCTGCAATAATGGTACTGAAATTTTTAATATTCTCAAACGCTTAATCCTCTATAACAGTTGATACTCTTCACCCATTACCCACCGTTGATTACTGAAGTAGCCATTTGTAGGATAATTATACAAAATAAAAGAAGCATGAGATTCGAAAACGATAACGAAATTTTTGAAGTGAACATCATGGACTATCAATTCATAAGAGGAATATTTTTGTCATTGCTGCGTCTTTGAAATATCGGGCCTAAAAAGATCGATAATTTTGAAAAAACAAAACAAAGTCGAATTCTTTCAAACAATGTTGTCTTCAGTTACAGTCAATAGAGATCTTTCGGGATTGCTGTGTGACATAAATCGATAACGAAATTCACTAGTGGAATCGATATGTTTCGACAGCTTCATAATGACTCGGCGAATAACTCATACCAAGACGTATAAGTGATCAGGGAACGGTTGTTGGACAGTTGGAGAACAATCAAGAAATAAGTAAACATATGTATTGTGCACATCAACTCATGAGATGTTAAAATATTATTTCTTATGAATTAAATGTTTTCAGAGGTTATAAAATGGTTCAAAACAAAGTAAATGCTTTGGACGTCAATTTTTATCAATTCATTTCCTATTTGTTTCTAT
>CAJNYU010001181.1:0-25910 GCA_905331475.1 Rotaria socialis
ATAAAAAAAAAGGCTCCATTATACATATACTCTTCCACCCATTGAACTATACTAAGAAAATACCAGAATGAATAACTTACTCCAATAGCCGTTTCTGTATGATTCGATTGAAGTTCATGTTCACGAGACTTATAACATAACTGGAGAAGACATTGTGCCAGAGGCTGACCCCATAGTTTGTAAACAAGAAATAACATAGCAATTGTATCAATCAGCAAAAACATGAACATAAATGTATGAAAAGTAATTGCTCCACGACGAATAATCGGTGATTTGTTGTTCTGAACATAGTAGTTTTGTTCTTTGAACTTTACAGTGAATGTCGTCTGATCAGAAGCGTATCGCAAGTATTCCCCGTATTTAGCGTAATACAAATCGTCAGACAGATTATCGATATATGTTGTAATCGGTTTCCATAAAGCACTATAATTTGTATGTTGATTGCGTCGCAGCGGTTTTGTAACATTGACAACTCTGACGAAATCTGCATTAAAATAAGTTGAACGTCCAATCGTCTGTTTATCTGTATGGAACAGAGTACATACATCGAGTTCCTTTAGTTCACGATGTTCGTCTTCATCATTTACATATGTTGGTAATCCATGCAGACAAAGTCGAATAGCCCCAATAAAATAGGGTCCATTAATAGCAACTTGAGCAGTAGAAATATGAGTGGGTATTTGAAAACTGAATGACGTTATGAAACTATTGTTTAAATCGTTACAATATGTTTTGCTTAATTTTTCAGAATGACCTGTATGTTTCTTGTGATGAACATCGATATGATCACATTTCGCTCCAGTATTTATTAAATCGACAGCCATGGTGAAGTTCTGGTGGTTGAGCAATTGGAAAATTTTCCAATCGTGTCCTTTGGGATCCGGTAATGGCAGCTGCAAAGCATTATCAAATTTCGTATTTCGTAGACTGTCGTTACATGCTTCACGAATCCATGTGCTGTCGGAGGAATACGAAAAAAAATAATAGACGGCAAAAACGATAGAATATATGACAATTGCAAAAACGACAATTGATGCGAGACCACCAGCCAAGTGTTCTCCTTCTCCGATAAGGTCAGTGTGCTTGATAATGCGTTTTGCCCGTTTCCGATGAGTGTCAAATGAAGTCGGCTGTCGTTTTTTAATGGTTAACATTAATGAGCCATATTATGAAAGAAAGTATTATGAATATGACAGCAACGAAGAGAGGTGAAGATAAGACGCAACCAGCTGTCCATGTATTAGGAATGAAGTTAAGTAGCAATACATCATCATAGTTGTCGATAATAGGTGAATCTGGATAGCTGAATACTTGCGTAGTAGAATTAAACACAGTGAGATTGAGTTCACTACTAGCACCCAGCGAACAGAATTCGACCGGCTTGCATGGTTGACAATCAGATGACTCATTACCTCCCGGGTTTTTTGTTCCTGATGGACAGACTGTGCAGGGACCAAAGCCGGTTATGCTCTTGTAGGTTCCACTCACGCATGGCTTCGATAAAAAAGAGTAAACCATCGAAGTGGATTTATTCGTTGAAGAACTATTGCGAAGGAAAGCTATGGGAAGCAAAGCACATACATCACTATCGAGGCAAGTTAACAGTTCGCAATAAACTTCGGACACTTCCACACGTTCCATAGAGCAGAAACCGGGATCAGCCGATGGAATATGTATAAGTTTGCCGTCGTCACGAAGGATTAATAAGTTGCGTGACTGTGCCAGGATAAAAAGGTAAGAGCGTCTCCGCCAGCCGAACTTATATGGAATTCCATGCAGAGTCTGTTGGTTATTAGGAAAAATATATTTGGGTAGAATAGAAACACTTGTTGGATTAGAAGAGATATTTGTGAAGACTTGTATTTCAGATTGCAGTCCAGTACGATTTCCCGACTTGCCAACGAGTACAGCGAGTGTTCCCTTATCGTCGAGTCAAGCTACTGAACGTCCAAAGTCAATCAATTTCACATCTTCAACTATTTGGAACATTTCAGAAATGTTTGTAGGTGTGTTGCTGTCATTTATAAAGGCAATTGTTACTGTGTCCAATTGTGCTTGTCCAATGGCTACCATCATCCCAGAAGGATCAATTGCAGCTGACATTATAGATTCGTGATTGTAGCCAATGTTTTCAGAGTTTGAGACATAGTTCTTATCGAGACTACGTGCTTGTATTAAACTTAAAGATGGAAGTTTAAAGATATAAATACATGATTTACTGCGAGAACTATTCTGGATTCGATGGAAGCCAACCATAGCAGCCCATTTACTGCTTAGATCAGCTGCATGAGGGATAAATGATCCATTATCTCCATCACAATGTACAACATTTGTTTCATTGTTCTGGTAGAGCTCATTTGTCAATAAATTATATGAAAGTATAAATGAATCAGCAAAAACGTAAGCATACTTTTCTTGTATATCAACTTTGATTAAAATGTGTGCTTGACCAATATTATTCAATACCTTGTCAATGCTCTTGCGATATTGATAATTTGTACTGTTGTGAAACTTGGATTAGTTAATATCGATTCGACTGAGTAAGACCGAATTCGACTTGATATTCTTGACGACTTGTAAAAATGACATGATTTGATCAGATTTAGTTTTTAGTACAGAGAGACTGTAGACATAGACGTCATCTTTGCGATAATTTATCTTATAATATCTTTTTATCGAATTATTCGACACCGAATAAAGCACGTAGAATTTATCAGAGTTGAAAGCGGCGATTGTGAAATTATCGTTGAGTGACATTTTTACATCTGACTTTTTGGAGCCTTCTTTTGGCGTATATTCTTTGGCCAATACTCGCCATTTGAATGCCAGCAACATTATGAGTAGATCTTGTACCTTCATGACACCGCAGTCTAAAATATTGCACGCTAAAACCAGAGTAAAAAGAAGAATAACTGATTTTAATAACTAAAATCAGACGAAATCATCGAAATTATACGTAGGAACATAACAATGCCAATACCATTTGGTATCATTATTCGTATGACTGAGAAATATGCAACTTATCTTTTTCTTCATTCCCATACGAAAAGGACCGTGAATAACCTCGTGATGGACGCAAACATCATCATATTTTGTTCTCACAGTTGCAAACAATACCTTACTGCGTTCAATTATGACATTTTTATTCACATGAAATCGCGAAATCAGCTATGATAAAACGCAAATATTTTCTGTGAAGACCAAACTAAAGCCCTTTTACTGATAAAAAAAAAAGAAAAACGGTTGTTACTTATTCCAAAATATCCTACGATGATTATATTGATAGATCTAGGATTCATACATAACCTTGCATAAAATCTAAATGCATTCAAAAAAACAACCTAACTATTATAATGGATATTATTTTCCGTCTTCATTTATTCTTTACCTTTATGATTTACTGCTTCAATTTAATACTCACATTATCATTACTAGAGCGACATTTATTACATAACTGTTTGAAAGATTCGTATATGAATTCAAACGAAGAAGAGTATTTCTCGATTGGGAGTGTCTGCAATGAGAATTGAGAAAGCATAAAAATTTAAATTCACTATTTTCTTCAGAAATATATGTGTACTCCACGAATGATAATTTATAATAATGATATGATAAAAATGAAAATGTTTTCTATACAAATATTGAGCACTACATATGTCTGAAAACAGCATTCGTTATATTTTCATGTACTCTTTCAAATGAGACTACTTGAATTTATTTTAGAACTCGGATTCAACCATCGTGTCTTATCTTCGAGAAAGCCCTATCGAAAATGGTATGGAGTACCAAGAAAATATTATTCAACGATAATGTTACTTTTAATATTATGAAAATATAAGTCTAAAAGTCAATTAAATTAAGAGAAGACGATCTTTTACATTGACTACGACATAGAGTTTGATAAAACTTCTTTTTTTTTATAAATAAACATAAACTCGACTACTACTTATCTGTTCAATGAGAAGTGCGAAAGAGATACTATTACACACTTTGTATTACTACGTTCGTTACAATGAAAAGTAACAAGTTTTGGGTCTACTGATTATCTATACATGAATTTATCTCGTATTGCTAGAACAACATCGAATAGAATATGTAATAGTGGACTGTGCTTGATGATGACATGCAGAAAAAGACGACTAATGCGACCGAGATATAGCCTTGACACAAGTCGGTGATGTAATTGATGTTATTTTCCATGTCTCCAAACATATTTTTCTTGCTTCCTTCCTTCCTTAGTACCATGCTAGCTGAATGGCGTTGACATATCAACATATTTTTTTTCCGTTAGAGTATGGACATAGGAGAGAGAAAAAGACAAGCGAGAAAGAGTTAAACAAGAGAAACCAATAATTGGCAAACAAGGACAAAGCTGAAAGAAGACAACTGATGCTTCTAAAGTAAGATACTTTGTTGTTCGGTCGCTTGGAAAAATAGCTAGTTGCGCTAGCATTCGATTATTCGATAAAAATAATTATTTGCTTCATGTTGTACTTTTAAGGTAATAGAGATCTTAATTTATCTTTATTATCCTTTTTTATTAAAGAATAAATATAAATAAAATATTTAAATTTCAAAAAATTAATCCAGATAAGACTAGTCAACTCAACGTAATATAAACTACGATGATAATTCTTTTATGTCATTGGATAACTTATGACATCGAAATGTATATATAAATTTGCTAAATGATAAACTGATTATATAAACGTCATCATCATAATAAGATATAACATAGAAGTTTCATGAATATTTAAGGGTGTGGGTGTGGGTGTGGGTGTTCTTTAACCTCTAAGGGAACAAATACCTGCATCCTCACCCTACATCATACATGAACTTAGAAGTTTTAATTTTCTTCATGTAATACTTTTTTAGATTTGTTTTAGTACATCATCCTAGTTTTTGCAGCACCTTTTATTACACATTGTAATCTAATTTACGCTAAAATCAAAAATTTCTCCTCCTATAATGATAGACATACAAGTAACATGAAATTCTGGGAAATTTTTCGAATAATTTTAACTGACCGTAGGTATGAACAAAATGAATTTCCAAACCGAAGCAATACGGTGGAAATTGTAAGAGGATGTGGGTGAAGGTGTTTTTCCCTTGAGGGTTAGATAACTCCTACACCCACACCCGATAGTATCTCAGAAAATACGGCTTCGGCGTTAAAGTGAATATGTAACCATTGTTACCTTTGACCCTTTCATGTATCATTTAGTTTGATAGTGCAGGAATGCTGTGCCGATATTGATTGCACGCTTCGATGATTCTCCTTCCTCTTCCTTCTGTTCTCTTTCCATTGGTGTAATATCTCTCTCTCTTGTCTCTCTTCTATCTCTCTCCTATATATACGTGTGTTATGTATGAAGTTGACACACTCTAGAGATGTCAGATGACACAATATACCATCATGTCGACGGGCATAGGCGACACTCTCTAGTTGTGTCGTCACACTCTGGATATGTGAATAAACGAATAAACATCATTACCTAGAGTAGCGGTAAGCTACTCCACCTCTATCCAGTTTGTCATTACGATATAGACTCAACTGAGTCTTATTAATCGTTACAAATGCGTGTAAGGATAGAAAGGAGAGTGTGTCCTACTTTTTCTACGTTCAATGTTAACTGTTAAAATGACTTTATCACTGTACAATGATTTTGAAGCAATGAAATTTTATTGAATCATTATTTGTCATTGATCAAATATATTGTACAATTACTTATGAATCATTTTAACAGACGTCATACTTTACGTATCTTACGAAATACTGTGTACATATTCATGGTGCAATAAATAAAAGAAAATGTCTGCAGAAAAAAACGACTATTTTCTATTCTCTGCATCGAACATGGAAGAAGGTCAACTTTATTTTTATTGCCGTAACCAGCCATTTGGTGAATTCAGTAATTTCTATCCATCTCCCATTAAACTCGATGGATATACTTGGCCTACCACTGAACATTACTTTCAAGCGCAAAAATTTATCTCCGATGAAGCACACTTTCAAAATGTTTTGCATTTACGTAAACCTATAGAAGCTCTCTTTTATTCTCGAAAACACCGACCAGCAGTACGATCAGATTGGGCACAAGTGAAAGATGGAATCATGCTTAAAGCATGTACGGCTAAGTTTGAACAACACTTTCCGCTTCGAGAATTATTACTATCAACTGGAAATCGTCAATTGGTTGAACATACGACAAAAGATTCTTATTGGGCAGATGGAGGTGATGGTAGTGGAAGGAATCAACTGGGAATTACTTTGATGCAAGTTAGAAACAACCTGAGAGACAAACAATCGTAGTCTGTGTCTATTTAGTGAAGTTTTATTTTCATATAATTTAATATCAGTGATGATAGTACACAAGAAAATATTTTTCTTGCTTTCAATCAACAGGCACTAGTACATATCGTCGCACGACACTTCGTCGCGTTCACTTCGTCGCAATCATTTCGTCGCACGACACTTCGTCGCAGAAAAATTCTTTTCGTTCTGTTCGTCCCTATCTATTTGTCGCGTCTCTCTTAATGAATTATTCTTTTTGTGTACAACCAATGGAAATAACGTACAATAAATGAAATATTGCAAGAGATATGTACGATAGGGATATACAATTAATTTTGCTGAGACATAATTTTAATTCGGTGAAAGGATAAATTAAAAAACCCGATCGTTTTCCGATTATTTAATTAAAAATTGATATTAAAATTCAACCGGTCAACTCCCTCTACTCATCTCACCTAGATCATTTCTTAAAAAATATAGCAGGCAACATTACTCTTTAGGTCATTTTATTTCTTTAGATTATTTCTTTTCTCAATCTGTTCCTCATTATGTTATGTGTATTATGCACAAAATATAGAGAAATTAACTCATAAAATTTCCATTGGTTATACACAAAAAGAATAATTCATTAAGAGAGATGCGACAAATAGATAGGGACGAACAGAACGAAAAGAATTTTTCTGCGACGAAGTGTCGTGCGACGATATGTGCGGTCACCCAATCAACAAACATTTCGGGTGAAGAGCATCATTAATAGTGTCCAATGTTCAAGACCAGAGATGCCAGATGGGTTGGGTCGTCACCGCTACCCACCGGGTTGGGTGACCCATGGGTCAACCCTAACCCAACCCAATGTAGTCCTGCGGTAATTTGAGAATTTTAAACCCTGACCCATCGGTCAAGCTTAACGTATGAACCCAATCGACCAACCCTCGGGTTACCCTTGGGTTAGCCCATGAATAATATATATTGTAAAATCATTCACAAAAAGGATTTTTAATGCAGATGTTGTTACAATACAGCATAGAGCATGAATCATCTCTTCCATATTTACTATTTATTTGATCGCATAATCCAGCTTAACACACAAGAAGCGCATTGCATCTTCTTTTTCTCTCTGTTCTCTCTCTCTTGCAATCTCACTTCTCTCTTATTTTCACGTTTCTTCTCTCTCATCTTCTTTTTTCTTCTTTTCTCTGTTTTAGATCCATTGTTCTCCTTCACCGATCGAGGTAGATTTCACTATCTTCTTTACTAGATTTTTGTTTTTGCCTTCTACATTCTTCGATTCCTTTTGTTCCGCATACATCTGCTAACTGTTTGTATGTAGAGTTGTTTGATGCATATATATAAATGGATGCATATCTTCACTTTATTCTAAACTGATCTAATTACTTTTTATTTTCTCCTGATTTCTATTCTATTTTTTTAATGCTAATAACCATGGAAAAAAGACGAAATATAGATGGCGTTCTTATGGTTCACCAAAAGTGTAAAAATGAATATTGCGAATACATCTTGAGCGATTTCCATTGCTTCTCTACATTAGTACACCACGCTGTTTGAGCTATTAGTTTTTATTTTAGTTTTCCACTAACTTAAAAAACCTAAAACGTTTGGAATTCATCACTGTTGTTTTCAATATGTTCCCAGGTCGAACATTCCGGCCACCGGATATCGTAGGATACTCCAGGGAATATGCGGGAAAGTCACCATATCCTGCAGGAAAACACGGGAAATCGCTGGAACATGGAAGCAGTATTCCGGTCAAAAATACGGCTGGACTTTTACGGCGAATTCCTGGCAAGTTCCGGTGCTTTCCGGCAGGAATTGATTGGAAATCACCAGAAAAAATGCTAAAAATTCCCAACCGGAATACCGCTTCCACAAAATCAACGGAAGTACCCGGAACCGGCCGTTCCCAGGCCGGATTGTTCGACCTGGGTTACAGAAATAAACCACTATATAGATATCGATTTCCGATCAGTACAATTTTGTTTAATGACACTACTTTTGAATGATATTTTAGATGCAATTAGCATTTTATTATATACAAAGGAAATGGATTATAACTCTTCAGGGTATTTTTATTGGTGAATTTATTCGCTCAAATGAAAATGATTTCGTTCACAAATATAATAGAAATCTGTTGATAGCTGTAGACCTCTATCAGCAGTGTGAAAGTTTTGCACATAACAGAGAATTGAAATGCATTATAACCAGGGTTAACCCAATGACCCATTCGCTGAATTAAAAATAAAAATTGGGTTGAAACCCACCCATTGCTCTATCTGCTGCGGTAGGGTCAACCCTCGGGTTGGGAAAAGTGATTTTTTCGGCATCTCTGTNCAACCCAATGACCCATTCGCTGAATTAAAAATAAAAATTGGGTTGAAACCCACCCATTGCTCTATCTGCTGCGGTAGGGTCAACCCTCGGGTTGGGAAAAGTGATTTTTTCGGCATCTCTGTTCAAGACATAGCCGAACACTAGGTGTGGGCGTATTAATGAAGAGAAAATCTATATAGCCATACCCACCCATAACCGAAACATTTCTTTGTGGTGATTATACTCACACGCACTCTCAAGACAGCTCGCTCACTGTCTGTTTACCTTTTCCCTTTTGCTTCTTTGCAAGTAATTATAAATATTGATGGAGCCAACAAAACTAAAGAAAAAAAAAGAAAGAAAAGAATAAGTTCTCAAGTATTTACATAAGAATAGGGACTTTTATTGCAGTCAGTTCTTTCTAATGACATTCATTTTGTTGCCGTGAAAAGAAAAAGGAGCATTACGAATACAAACAGTAAGCAAACAGATTCACATTATATATTTAAAACCAGATTTTAAATTGTTTGCGTATTGCAGAAGGAAATAAAAAAAACTGGCCACTACAACTTCTTCTGTATCCTTTGTTTCTGTTCACTTACGTCCACGTAATTTTCAATGGTATTGGAATTCAGCAGCGGATCCATGGTCTGGCTGTGAAAAGAAAGAATGGAAGAAATATACAGATGTTGAAAATGAAATTATCGAAGATGCATATAATGCAAACAATACCAGTGTTGAAATTGATGGAGATTATATGATCAGTCTAAAACACCAGGTTCAGTACAAGAAAAATCATTCTACTAGACAGTGCCGAATTAAGCGCGTTCAGCTGAACACCGATCGTAGCAATGTATATTTGCGCGAAGAACGATTCTCATTGCCAGTAGTGTCTACTTCAGAATCGTCGCCTGATGGACGGACAGAAGATCGAAAGTGTTAAATCCTTTAAATATTTGGGTTTTACTTGGACAAGTAAGCTGTCCTTGAAACCAACTATCGATAAATGTATAGAGAACATACAGAAATCTTTTATAAAATTGAAATGGTTAAGAGCAGGCAATACATTAAACACAGCAGTGTTGAGAGCATATTTCTTCGCTTACAGTTTTCCGTATTTCGCTTGGTTGTTTCCTTTTTTTCCACTTCTACCCAAAACGCAACAAGAAACTCTGAGGCGTAAATATCGAGTAGGAATGGGACTGGTGTATCGATGTCAGTATGTACCGGAGCACACTCTATTTGAAATGATAAAAGAAAACACTTTAGATTTTTATGTTAAAAAATACATAGCGAAAAGAATAAATCAAATGCACAAATCTGATTTAGGAAAATCCCTCTTTTATAATGATATTTTTTATTGGGATGATTTAAAAAAAAAAGAAAAGGAGATCACTTGGGTCATCTATTCCGAATGAAACGAGTGAAAAATTTAAAAGAGAAACATGACGTTTTTTTAATAAAATGGCTTGAATATGTATAATAGGTATATTGGCGTGTTATGATTGCATCTCTCATCTATATCAGCAATCTTTTTTTTTCTTTCCATCGTTGTTCCCTATTCTCCTTTCTTCTTCATTCGCATAAATTATATTCTTATTTCTTCTATCTTCCCTTGCTCCATCTTTATCCTTTTCTCTTCCTTCTCTTTCTCTTTCTCTTTCTCCTTCTTTTTTTCTGTAATACATCCCCCTATATGATACGATTTCAGAACACTTTGCTCAGAACAGGCAAGCTTGCATATTTTATATTTATGCTTAAAATTGTATCCATACTGTTAAGGAATGTTCAAAACCCCCATATAAGCGCTTCCGAGTGTAATAATAAACAGCATATTAAAAAAAAATCGTCGCCTGATATGGTAGAAGATATAGATTATCTTGCGGTGGACTACTTTGGTAATATTCCGAGGTATGTTCAGATTTCCGAAAAAGGAAATTACAGAAATTTCCGAAGCTTCCATCAACTCGATTACTACATAGCAAAGCAAATGAAAATTTTTTGAAAATATTTGAAAGTTTAGAAATTTCGCTTTGTACAGAATTTTGGAAATTTCAGAAATTTCGGAAATTGTATAATTTTGGGAAGTACCAAACAATTTAGAACACAAGTACTTGAAATTTCCAAAACTTCCAAAATTTCCTTTTTTGGAAGTCTGAACACTGCTGAATATTCCTTCTCTTTATCTCAATTATGAAATAATTAAAAAGAAAAATCCTGATAAAACACTTTCTGATATTGTACAAGAGGCTGCTGATGGGATTATCAGAGAAGGTAAACGTCTCAATAAACAAATTGAAGCGGAGTGGTTGTCAAGTCAATTAATCGCAGTTAAACCATTTGGCGCCAATTTAGATGCAAGACAATCTGCGTACATTAGGATTCCTTCAGAAATCAGTCAAACCTGTGTCTATCTCTATAGTAAAGAATCATTTTGGTATACACTATTTAACTACACACTTCGAGAAGTCATAGTCCCTACCTGCGAGCAGTTAAAAGCATTCGAGCCATTCTCTTGGTTGCTTTATTGCTCTCTGTGTCAAATAAAAACAACAAAGGATATTTTAACAGTGTATCGTGGTCTTAATCTTACAGATGAGCAGCGACAAGAATTCATGGAAGATCATGTCGTTTTCTTTGCATTTACGTCCACTAGTAGAAATCGTGTAAAGGCTGAAGTATTTGGTAATACATTATTAATCATAGATCTGAACGTACAACATCCATATTATCCAGACCAAAATATTTGGTGTGGTAGTGATATAGCAGCACTCTCAATCTTTCCTGGCGAAGAAGAATTCTTACTCAAGAATAAGTGCGTGTTTGATTTTGTTAAATATGAATTTGACACTGAAAAGTCGAAGCATATTCTTTATCTCAGACGCATAAAACCGAAAATCAATTAACTTGCAACTTTTTATCTCTACTGATGTATGATTGATGGTTCATATGATTATAATCAATAAAACAACAATAGCATGAGACATGTATTGGGCATGAAAAGACGGTGCGGATGTGTTTTAGAGCATACTACGACTCGTTTCGACCTTGCTTAAGGGTCTCATCCGGTAGTTCTATCTTTTGTAAATATTCAAATGATTCACAAATCATAAATAAGTTACACATTTGGGACAAGGGGAAAGCAGCTGATTTTAAGCAGCCCAAAATCAGTCGAGAACCACCCAAAATCAATTGATTTTCAGTAATTATCATTGCTTTTCATTGATTGTCTGTGATTTTCAATTAGTTCCAGTCATTTCCGGTGACTTTTGATTTCATGAAAATCACTCAAAAAATCACCCAAAATCATGAATCAGCTGTTTCCCCCTTGATTTGGGAACTCATCTAGTTTGTTCTATGATACAAAATTGAAACATAAGCTGGCTGTGGGTGTAGGTGTGCATGGAGATGAAAATACTCACCCACTCCCGCAATTTTCAGTGATATTAAATAAGTTTGGGCAGCTGTTGGTATAGATGTGTAGCTTGTTTTGTCCTATCCCTTATATCTACAGCAACGTACCCACATCCATATGCATTCCTAAAATCGCGCCCATCTTCACACCCATATTCCACACATTCTCACTTATTCAAATTATCTCTCAGAATAACTTTATGCTACGGATGGCAGAAATCTTTATTTTTCTACAAATTCGGTGGTTATCTTTCTCAGTAAGCTTTGAATGCAATTCAGAACTCTATAGAATATTGATAAATGAAACCTTGGGAATAAGCAATTTTTCTTACAAATAAGTGTGTCTAATATAAGCTAGCAGGTGTTGTCTTTGCACACCATCGTGACATTTCAAGATAATGCAAAACAATTTTTAACGCTTCATCTGTTCCGATTCTTTTCAAAGCTAATAATGCATTTGCATTCACATATCGATTTTTATCCAGATAGAGTGCTGCTTTTAGACTAGGTATTGCTTGTATTGCTTTGACGCCAAGTTTAGCCAAGGATAATGCTGCTGTAAATCTCATATGGGATGCGTCTTTAAGATCTTTCAGTTGATCTCGATCAGCAAGAACATTCGTCAAACATGATACGACCGTGTCAATATTATGTTGCTCATTTACTTGGATAGTTCCCAGGGCTTCACAACAGTATTGTTTCACTAAATATGAATGACTTTTTTCAATGACGTGTATCAATAATGGTAAAGTATCGAGTGCTGCTGAACCCATTTCGGAAAAGATGAATGCTATACAATATGCAATGGGTTCATTGTTTTCTTCTCTCGCTAGCACTGCTTGTAATTCATCGATTGCCTCTTTATTATATCGACAAGCCGTTAATGCATATGCTGCTTCGAAACGAGGAATTGCTTTGTTCTTATATAATTGTTGGATTAAAATATTGTATTCGTTATTCAAAGCTAGATTATAAGCTGCATTGAGACGGATTTTCCCACAGTGATCACTAAGCTGTATTTTCCACGTGTTAATATCTTGATCAGTGGTAAGTTCTTGTAAGGGGATGACACGGCCTATCATCCAGTTCCAGACATGCTTGACAATTGGCTGTAATAATCCTGCATCGGCTGCATCGTAAGACGCATTTGTCGGGTCATGATTCCATGTTGGCTGAGTTGGCTCTTCAAGTCGAGTAAACTGAAATTTAAACATATAACGATGTGAACGATTTGTTATATTGGCTGTTCCTCTGTGCACAATATCATAGTGAATTAACACCACAGTGCCGGCTGTGCAAACTAGAGAAATATCGTGATCGTCACTTGTTGTATTCGGATCTTCTAGTGTTTCAAAATGTGAATACATTTCCGGATGCTCAACATCGTATTGTGATCGAGGTATGAGAGCAGTGGGCCCCATCTCAATAGTGGTATCTTGAGGATAATACATGACCATGGTATAACGTATTTGATGATGACGCAGTAGCTTTCGATAACCAAAGTAACTGTCTTTATGCCATGTCTGATCTGCAGTTCCCGGACGTGTTGTATGCGCATGTCGATGTGGTTGCATGTTGTAATTTGAACCCAATAGGCTTAGTAATGCACCTTTAACTACTGGATCATCGAATACATACTGAAGTTGAGGAATTCGTGGAAGAATATTGTTTCCTGGATTCCCATCTTGTTGAAAAATTGACTGAACTTCAGTAAATATTGATGAGTGAAAATTTCTATCAAGTGAGATGGGTTGAAGAATCAAATAACCATTGATTAAAAACTCCTGCACTTGCTTGTCTGTTAGCAATAATGGTGTCTCCATCGCTTGCATGCTTAGTAGACTAAAAAAGTCAATATAGTGTTACCTTCGTGTTTCATGATGCAAAGAAGTATATTTCATCATAAATTCTTGCGCAATGTATGAATCATTCATATACGCTTAAGAGAATACAGAGTTTAAAAACTGTGATGGCGTCTTACGATGTAACTTGTGAAAGTTATTGAAACGGAAAAAAATCATCTATATATCGTGTTTTTCACACAACATTTGCAGGTGAAAAGCTATGAAATCTAACTTGAAATTAGATTCTACGAATCGAAGAAAAGTGCTGTTCAAATGCTGTAATCATAAATGAGCCATTAAGATTTAACTGTCTTCGGGAACTTTAGAAAACTGAATGAATACAGAGACAACAAGATTAATTGATGCTTGTAATTCTACTAAAATCAAATCTATAAAATGAAGAGGGCGAATGTGTGTGTGAGAGTATGCGCGATTGTGGTTCCTATTTCATCAATTCTCAAACCAGCATCGTACATCAACATCCTCAAAAATAAAAACATCAAATGTCTGCCCTTTGCTTTCTGTCATTATTTTTTCTGATGCGAATCGTATCAAGAGACTTTTTTATGCAGAGAACGGTGAACTTTTCTTGTATATGGGTACATACACAACCGTGAGTACTGCGAAAAACCGTGCATTTATTTTTGTCGTTCTTATAAGTGGCGTGAGTGTGTGTGTGTGTGTGAGTGTAAATTGCTTTATTTTAATACTACATCCTCAAGATATTAACACATGTTGGTTGAACATTTCACATCTCGAATATGGTTTATTTCTTGCTAATGCTACAAGTCACATTTTCTTCATAGTTAACTAACATTTATCTCTATTTTGAGATTTAACTGACAACGGGAGGTAAAAGTGCTAAGGTCACACATGAAGACACTGAACTCAGCACTCACACTCTTCGAATTCAAATATTCATTTTAATCTCGTTTCATTTCACTTTTATGTTTTTTTTATCTTCTATCAACATAATAAAATAAAAAACATTAAGTTTCTATCAAGATTTTCTCTATTCTATTTTGCTTTTTATTGTTTGCTAAAATGAAACAAAAGAAAGAAATTTTCAAGGGGGACTCGAATATACTCAAAAAGAATAAGATGAAAGCTTTAGTATGAAATGTGAATGAAGATAAAAGACTGGATATGTTGAAAGTTTATGCCATGTTTGCGAAAACCTTACTGATACAAAGCAATAAATAAATTTCAATAGAAATTCATTTTGAAGGAATATATTGCTCGATGAAAAGCAACAATAATGTTTTCTTAAGATTGGGCAATACGTATTACTGATACGTACCACCCTTGAGGGTGAGGCTGTGGGTGTGGGTGCCAGGATGTAACTATAAGTTACAGGAATACTCACACCGACACTCACACCAACACAATTGTGATTCTTTATCAAAAACCTCGCGTGTGCCTGCAGAACTGATGTCAAAATCAGTGGACACTTGTAACTGAAATATGTCTATTGGGCTAAAAATCAAACATTAATTATAACCGTCGATATTGCTCTTTAGCCAAAAAAAATAAGAAACAGAGATTTGGCATGCACCAAGAAAACGATCCTTTTCGTAGCGTCAAAAGTTAATCTCACAGAATTTTATTCATTTTGAAAACAAAACGTGCATTTATAAAATACGTTTTCCATGCAAATTGTGAAGCTTTTCACGCTACATACTATGGCATACTTTGTTTCTTTTAAATACGAAATGCAAAGTGCTGCCATTCATTATTCGTTATCGGATACCTTCAGTATTTTTTTAGAGAGAAGTGAAATAAAATTGAATACTAATTAATAAACAGTTGCTGGCATCGGAATGGATTTGATAAAGCAGAGAAAGAGAGAGCGAACTTGTTTTTTTTCTGCGGCTGACTCACAGCCACTTTCTCTTTTACTTCATCCTTGAGGCTGCACAGAGAGTTAAAGAACATAATTACATTTTTACTTTTATTTTCGAATAAATGCTCAGAATAATTCAATATTTTCTTGATCTGACTTGCACAGTTAATAGACAGACATATTTAGAACAAAACTGGCATTCTTGCTGAGTTCGTTAAGATGACTCTTGCAGTAAAAATGTGCATCGATGTGAAGCTAGCACGATGACCAATCAGGAACGAATCTATAACAGACCAATCAGCAATCAACCATCATTTACCATTAACAGTCCATTAAATACCATACACAACTTCTTAGCAACAGAATATTTACTAACTGTATTTCGCAAAAACAAACCCTTCCTTGAAAGATAGACGATAATCCTAACCATGAACACAAAAAACAATTCCCAACCACATACCCACCAACAACAATAATTAACAACAAGTACCACTCCAACCCTCTCATACTGGTGAATACGCGTATCATTCCTTCCTATCAACATCATAACGATCCGCAACATAATCTATCTCTACATCACTATCAACCAACTGTAAACCTTTCACAGTCAAGTAGTGTCCGAAATAACAAACTTCCCAAAAAGTGAAATTCGCATCCACAAAAAACTATTCATCATCATCCTATCAACTCTCTTCACCAAACACCGGGATTCATTTCTCTATCACTTGGTGTATCACAACCGGCAAAAATCCATTTGGACCCCCCTCAAAAAAAGCCTGCCAATATCCGACTCATGAAAAAATCCGGAATTTTCGTCATGAAAAGTAAAATCGTGACGATACCATCCATAGCCCAGAAATGAGCTTTTCACTGATGAATGGAGAATTCATTTCTCTATCAATTGGTGTATCACAACCTCCACGAGTCTGGTTTCATCCCGCTCAAAAATATGTCTAGCGTTATCGCATCGATGAAGAAAACCTAAATTTTCGTAAAAAATGAGGCTTTTGTGATGATTTCGTGGAAAGGTGCGGTGATGTTGAATGTTAAATGAGAATTGTTATAGCGTGTTTCACCGGATGTAAAACAACTGGTTTTGAGATTTGAATAGCATCAGTCGCGGAAAGAGTTCATTTTTTTTAGTTTGTGAGATATTTCGGGGACGTGTGATAGTGTGTGATTGTGGATGTAGCGTGTTATGATTATTTGTGTGTTTACTCATGAATGTTACAGAATTTGTTTTTTTTAGCAATTGTTTTTGATTCTCAATAGTTGATTATTGTTTTGTTGGTCGCTCCATTAGATTTGAGCTATGTGGAACGTGGAAGACTTAGATTTTTGTTTTGTGGATTCTTTTTCTGTTTTTATTTTATTTTAGGCAACCTATTACATGTTTTCGAAAATGAAATATTTTTGTTGTTCATTTTTTGTGCTTCACTTTGTTTGTGTTTCTCGCTGCGGTGCTTTTCCGTCGTGTTTTGGGACTCGGCGTGTAAATATCTGATATCTAGAAAAGAGAGTGGGGTCAATGGTTTTTTACTTTTGACTTGTTGCTGACTTACATCTGATATGCTGTCGTCGGATTTTGGTTCGGCTTTTTGAAGTATGTCTTCTGCTATTTGATGTCTGTATAAGTTTATTTTGTCTTGTGGGATCGGCTTATGTCGTTCACGATTTGTGTATGCTTTTGCTTGTATTAGAAGATGGACGCCACATGAATGGACGTCGTTTTGACATAAATCGAAATCTTCACTCGGATCCGACAATGCCCAAGCTGTGCGAAAATCGATGTTAGTGTCGTACTTCAAATAATATTGTGTATTCAAAATATGAATAAGACGTTCTAGATTTTGTCTGCGTGGGATATCATGTGCCGGTAATGAGTCGAATTGTATAAATAAATGTTGTTCAAGATCAATTATCATTAAATACCAGTGGTGTTTCTGATTTATTGGACAGAGAATAATATCATAATCAAGCCAGGATGTTCTGATGTTTTTTAGTTTATTTTCAATTATGTCGGATATTGTGTGACTTTCGACAGCCAAGACGCGCTTGTGAAATGGTGCTGTAGATGCTATAATTAATAAATGGACATTAATAATCAAATCATTTATGTCAGCATCATTGTCTAACAATGTTTTAATGTCATCTTTTTTTAGTTGTACTGAGCCGATTTTTAAAGTATCAGTGAACGTTGGTAAAAGATCGTGCACAGTATTGATTGTCCATTCATCGGGTTCCATATTTTCGGCTAAAGTACTTTGATCCAAAGTGATTTTGTCCATTAGTGCCGGATAGAAGACATTTTCATCGGTTTGATAAATGAATATTATCCAGCGCGAAGCTAATCCTGTTTGATATGTTGATAAATCACGTAATTGTACAAATTGACCAGTAGTTTTATTAAAAGAAGTATACCCATTCGTTGTTTTTCTTAGATAAACAATGTCATCTTCTTCAAGAACAATTAGTACTGTTTGTAAATGATAATCGAATGGTAAATTCGTATCAAGTGGTCGAATGCGAAGTTGATTTATATCATCAATTAAAGTAATACAATCTGTATTAATGCTTTCAGTTTTAAATATAAGAAATCTTGGTATATCATATAAGACAAAATTAGTCAGTCCTGCTGTTTTACAAGAAGAACAATTGATTTCTTCATGCATGAAAAATTGAATTTTATGAGTAACATGTGATGCATCTTTTTTCATTTGCCAAATTTCATGCATCCGAACAACAGTAAAAGTTTCTAAATAAAAAAATAAGCGCATAAATATTTTTCAGGCTAATATATTTTTTTTCGATGACATTAGTATCAAATAAATATTGTTCATGGGAGAATCAGTTAAATTTATCGAAACAAATTCGTAAAACAGTAATAGACTTCATATGGTCTCATAAAAGAATACTCGGATTATATTTAAATGTCCAATAGCATGTCATAATTATTTAGCTCTCATTATTATTTTTTTATAAATAGGATCATCAATGGGATATCCTATCAATAATTTGGTTTTACCTTTTTTACAAATAGAACAATTCAAAAATTTAACAACAACCAGGCTGAGTGGATTATTTTCGATGAGATTATATTTTGCAAAATAATTTACGGCATCGTTTAATGATAAATTTGGTGTTAATGATATATTGATTGGTGAAAAATTTGTGAACACGTTCCATAATGCTATTGAAAATACATCAATATCAGACGGTCGAGTTAAATGAGCCATCATTACTGGCTGATGTTTTGCTTGATCGCCAAAAATACTTGACGATTTCACTAGTGTAATATTTGTATCATTGAGACAATACCAGTCTTGTTTGGATCGCGCATATGTCATATTATGTGCTGTATTATCTTTACCATCAATTACAATAAATGATTGTAAAGTATAACGAGAATATGAACGAGTATATATAACATTATTCGATAAAATTTTTCCGAAGTCCACATGTGTTGTTAATTTAGGTCGTTTTGTATCATTGGTCACGTGCGGGTCTAGATGAACGAAAAGATGTTTCGGACAATTTAAGATTGATATTGATGTAGGATGGAGATCATTTTTTAAACATTTATCACATATCTGCATATCCAATACTGGACCAAATAGATTAGCCGTAATATTATCAAAAGTTTCTTCATTGGCGGTTTGACTTACAAGAAGGAAACTCCATGTTTCTCGAGTAAGTGAAGTTATTTCTTGACACGAAGAGCATTGCATGGATTTTTCAAGAACATATTGAAAGTCAATATTGTAGAACAAAAGCATTGGTATGATGGCTGCTTGAAAAAATTCGAACACGCAATATTTTTTATAAGTTTCGATATTAAAGCCAGCCCAACGAAGATATCCAAAATGATCTTTAATAAAATTTTTGTCTATAATTTCCTTTCTTCCATTGGTATGGCTACTGATAGATGTAGATATGAATGTCTTTAATATGTTGCTTAAAATGAAAATTTTGTCCGGTACTAAATCTTTATCAATGATATGGAATTTACGTATTGTTTCGACAATATGGCCAGATGCTAACAACATTTGTATGATACTATTGAACCAACAAGTATTACCAGCATTCTCGATTCTAACGAACGATGGAAGTTGCCCAACGTCTAAAACAACAAAAAAATAAAGACTGTTTAAAAAAAAAGAATTTCGCAGAAATTTTCGTTTTGTTTTAGTCTACAGAATACAATGCTTTTATTCAATATTCAACATGTTTCCCTTATGCAGTCAATGACTTGGAGTTTTCATTTTTTGCCTATAGAATCCCTACGTATTTTTAAGATAACTACCTAAATTAGAATCATCATTTTGACCCAATAAACGTGTATTCACCATGGCCACGAGATTCATCGATGGTTTCATTGAAGTATATACACCAGTAGGTTTTATAATCTTTGTACGCTTGTTCCATGGTTCTTCAATTTTTTTCTGTTTTTTCGCAGGTAACACTCGATTTTTGGTTCGTTTAATCAATATGAAATCGGCAAATTGAATTTCTACTGCTTCTATTGTATCACCTAATTTACTAACCACTTCATCAATTCTTGAATAAATCTTCTTACTAAGTATTGCTTCTTTTAATACTCGCATTTGAGATTCAGATTTACCAGTTGTTCGACCAAAATGGCATGAACATGGTGGTACTACCAAATTTGATGAATATCCATAGCGTTGAGCAAAGGTACCAAGAAGAAGATTGCTCCAAATAGGTGCCGTTGGCATATATAATTTAAGAATACGAGATAAGTATGCTGCTGAAAATAGTGGATTAGCTGATAGGTGCTGCCATTCAGGAGCATCATAACTCTTTAATAAATCTTTATTTTCTTGATAAATTGTAATAAATAATTTCTTGAATGATGACTCTATGCAGAAACGATCGTCTTCGTCAATTTCAACATCATGTGTAACGTCATCGTCGTTCTAAATAAATTCAATGATGCATTCCATTCAATGAGCCATATTCACACTAAACTTTTTGGCCACGATTCAGCTGGCGTCGTGGCCAAGAAAAATTAATGCATGTTGTTTTTCAACCTCACATATATATGCACTGTTCAACGATCTCATCGTTCATAAATTTTTCTTTTATCTTTTTGATCCTTTTGATCTTCTCTTCTCTCTTCTCTCTTCTCTTTTCTTGTTTCTCTCTCTCTCTCTCTTCTCTTTTCTTGTTCCTCTCTCTCTCTCTCTGCTCTTCTCTTCTCTCTTCTCTTTTCTTGTTTCTCTCTCTCTCTCTCTCTTCTCTTTTCTTGTTCCTCTCTCTCTCTCTCTGCTCTTCTCTTCTCTCTTCTTGTTTTTCTATCTTTCTCTGCTCTTCTCTTTCATTCTCTTTCTATTGATGATGATCTATTCGATTGATTAAAAATGATAAATAAGTGATTGTAGCTTGCATCACTATCGAACAGAAATGAAAATGTTGAGATGCAGTGCGAATTTAAATCATACTAAAACTGATGTTTTTTTTCAGAGACAAATAGCTATGTATTGAATAAAATTCTGGCTATCTCTAAATACCATTACTTTCTTATGATATAAAAACATTGCGTTTAAAATAAAATCATACTCAGAGATATCAAACTATTCATTTCTATTCGATATTGTTGTAAGGTGTATTTGATTATCATTTTTAATCGATCGAATGGATCACCATCAATAGAAAGAGGATGAAAGAGAGGAGGGGAGAGAAAGAGAAGAGGGGAGACAAAGAGAAGAACAAGAAGAGAGAGAAAAAGATCAAAGAAAAGTGTTGGTGACGAAATGATTGTTGAAAAGTTGTTAATGAGAAAGAATAATCGATATAAATGACCATGTTTTGGCCACGATTTAGCTGGCATCGTGGCCAACAAGCAAAGTGTGAATATGGCTCATTGAATCATCTTAATGCTATTTTCTACAACATGATCAATATTTTATCTAAATGTTCTATTATCTAGTCTGAGTTTTTTAAACAAGAATACATTATGAAAAAAAAAATTTCTGATAGTTTCTCTAAGAACTACTCTAGCTTCTTAATTATAAAAAATAGTCATCTGAAATCATAATGGTTATACAAACAATCTATACAATTATACGAAATGATTGTGATTGAAAATCAAACGACATGACAACTATTTCTATTTTATTTTTTAAACGAAAAATCTTTTATATATCATTCGAAAAAAGGCTACTTACGTCTGCATTTATAGTGCTAGAACAATGGCCTTTCGTTGTCACTGATACATTTTGGAGAACAAAGTTTGTCTTTTCTGGATCACCATTCATCTGATCAGCCATTTTGGATAGTGTTGATAATGATATCTTAAATTGATCATTTTGATTAGTACTTAGAAGAACAATACAGATGTTTCGCCAAATAATCATCATTTCATCCAATGTATTGCTGTTAACAAGTAATGCCATCAACCACATGCCAAATGAAACCTAAAGAAGACACAAAAATTAAAATAAATATTTTTTTCTTACTATGAATATCTTTCATCGGGTTGCTTCTACGTATATATATATATGCTTGTGTATAATACCTGTTTCTTGCCTAAAACTTTTGATGCATTTACTTTGACGTTTTTCATAAAATGACCAAGACACGAATGAACAACTGTTATTTCTAAATCACGTTTAGTAGCTACTCGTTGAATAATTCGCCAACATCGTTCAATGTATCGATCCATTGTTTCATCTCCATTAAAAACTTGTATACCAGCCAGTAAAAATACTAGAGCTCGATCACTATGAATAACAGGTGGTTTTGGAAAAGGATTTGTATAACCATAAACTTGTTTATATTTTTCGATAAAACAATTCATCCAATGAATAATATCCATAGTACCATGTGATGCACTAAGCATAACTGCAATTGGCAGTGATGAACCACCTTTATCAAGACTGGACATAGTTAATTCGTAATAAAAAATTCGTTTTTTACGATTTACGATAATACCACCTGTTGCATCCCACGATAATGGTATAGTCGATGCAAATTTATGATATGCAGCAATACCACCAGCTGTAAAACATATGAGTCTTAATGGATCGATACTTATTTCTTGCAGATATCCAGGTATTTGTTCACCAGGAAAAAGTTTTTCTGTTTGTTCAGATTTTAATTGCCGAAGACTTTTTTCTAGATCATCATCACGACGTAATTTGACATTACCTTCACTAGATATTTTGCGAATTACAGAACGACTAGATCCAACAACATTCCTATTTCCAGCTTCTTTATTCGCTGTTGACATTAATTTTAATTGTTGAAGATAAAGCGCTGCTGGTGTAGCACCCAACATAGTAAATTTTTGTAATTCTTCTCGACGAGAACCTCGCATTGGTCGAGCATGTACTTCTCCAATTTCATGTACAATTTTTCCAAAATAATTTATTTTCAATCGACTATTTTCATATAATATAGCATGCAATCGACATGTACATAATTTAAATTTACAATGAGCATCAGCACTCATGAAAAATTTATTTGTATTGTTGATTGCAGTTCGATTAGTAAAATGATGACGTTCATAAAGAAACACACAATAATCATTTGAATTCTCAATGTAAGAATCTAAAATTAAAGTCCATTCGAGATTTCTTTTTCGTTCCTCTGGATTCAGATCATCAACTGTCTGCGGTGTCTTGTTCTTTGAAGAGCTTTTCTTCTGTAGATTATTTTTTTGAAGCTTTTTTAATTTATCCATATCATTTTGGGAAATAACAGTAGCTTTTTCTCTTTCAATTTGTTGAATTTTCTTAATATCACATGTAAAAACAAATGAATCACTACTTTGACGTTGTAAATATATAAGTACGGCTTTTTGGTCATCAGTTATGACAGTATGATCATGTTTTTTCCTTGGACTCAATATATTCTAAATAATAAAACAAATGAAAATAAAGATTTTAAAAAATACAAGAAAAAAAAAGGAAGATCATTTGTGATTGTCAGTAAGTATAGGTCTGTAATCGATAATATTTTATATAAATGACTTTACTTATATAATTCGTCATTATAGATTATATAAAAATTAGCTCTAAATTCGCTCACTTTTACTTGATCGAGTAGATGAGATACATTATTTAATTTAGTATTAGACATTTGATCCGTTGTTGGATTCATATCTACACTTTTAAGAGATATTATAGATGATGACTAAAAAAGATAATATTTATTTGCGAAAATTTATAGGTTCTATCTTTTGAAATTAATTACTGCTGACGCTGGCGACATAAATAATCGCGGAGGTGTATGAACAGATGATACTGATGTAACAGTATTGTTTGTCAAAACGTCTGACGATACTACGTGTTCATTCTATCGAAAAAAAAAGAATAGATAGTCAATCTAGAAGAAAAATATGTAAACTACTTGAGAGTCTTGGTTATTGTTCATAATTATTTCATTTGATTGTTGATCACCTGAATCACTATTCATTCGTTTGTCAATATTAAAATTTTGTTGACGAGCCTAACAAATGATTATGCATACATAATTTGTATTATTGAGATCGGTCGACAGGATATACTCACACCGTCTGATAAATCATTGTTTAAAGAATTGTTATTTTGTACATGTGTGTGACTAGATGAATCTACACACGCACAAAGAAGTTGAACAGCTACAATATCACCAGAACAACACTTCGAATTAAGATCATGAGTTTTTATTAACAAAATCTGTTTTGATTGTTGCTTTATAAGTTCATCTAGTTGTTCAATGAATTGTGGATTAGATGTAATAGTATCAAGCGACGAACACTAAAATATCAACAAGTGAAAAATTTATTTTCCAATTGATATCTTCTCTATCAGCATGTGCAATCGATGTGCTCTTTTTTTTTTCATTTTAAAAAGATTATATTGAAGAATTTTTTTTCATCATTTATTTTTCAATTTATCCAGTATACTTAAGTGTCACAAATTTCTTATCTCTTTTTGTTCTTATTTAATGATGAATGAATGGGACTTTTTTTGCCATTGATCAGTTAGTGTAAAATATGAATAGATATAATTGTTGTCAAGAATTATGTTGGTAAGATGAATAGAGCCGAGTGATTTTTCTGATATTGCTATCAGATATTTGATCCCATTGATGCATATAGTTATATTGATTCTTTATTTGGAAAATAACCATAATTTGATCTTTATATTGTTCATTCTCTGATTATCATCTTTTTTTTATCGTTGATCTCTCTTCACTTTTGTGCTATTCTCAATAGCTAGCTATCTTTGTTTTTTTTCTTTTCCTTGATCGATGTAAACACACATAACCACATCTATCTATCTAAATTGAAATATTTTTCCCTTTCACCGCTCATTAAAATCAAAGCTGAATTGAACCATATAGGTACAGAAAGAGGAAGAAGAAGAGAAATAGGAAGAGAAACTGATAGTCAAAGATATTTATAATAGCTAAATTTCTTGTTTGACTTCATCTATTTATGTTTCTTTGATTTCACTGACACTTTCAATAATTACCTAAATAACTGAATCGAATAAAATAATTTAAATGAAAAAAATGAGAATGGCTATATTGCAATCTTTGCCTATTGAACGCTCCATAAATTAATGACAAAACAAGGTATGAAAAATAGAATCATTGATTCACGATATTCATATTTCCCTACCAATTATCATTTGATTACTTACTTGATTATTTTGAAATGTAACATTTTTTAATGTGTTGTCTTCTTTTATTGTTTTATTGGGAGCTTGTTGTACATTCTATGATGATGATTCAAAATAGTAAATAAAGATACATAGAATATTAAAATTGCAAAAACCTACCGATAATGTATCATTGATTAGATTGTTGCATATGTGTCGTTTGCGTTTCCATAAATCATAGCATGCACGTCGATTAACAACGTTATCTGCTTTATCCATTGAAGTACAAATATGGCCCCATATATTTGCTCTTGCTTTAGAATCATCTAACATACGAATTTCATCGTTATGCAGTGTTCGCAATGTTTTTAGGAAGATTTCTTCGTCAATTCTACCTTTCGGTGGCATAATCTAGAAATATTCTGAATTCATGCTACTTCAATAATTATACGACTATATATGTATAAATCTATCGGCGAGATGAGTTATTGTTCATCTCTTCCACAATATATAGTTCATCGTCTCACACTCATGATACTCATTGAATAAAAATGAATTTTGAGTTTTACCCTTTG
>CAJNYU010001182.1:0-54044 GCA_905331475.1 Rotaria socialis
GTAATTGTGAAGAGTTATCGAATAAACGGACGGACGGACACACTGACCGATTCTATAGTGTACTCTTTTTTTTTTGAGTACACAATAAATCAAAATATTGTATGACGTCAATTAAGCGAAATCGTTTGAAAGCAATATTGAGTTAAGCATCAGGGTCATGAACTATGAGTGATTTAAATTCGACGGCGCTCATATTTTGATAAGAATAAAATCTTTTCTATCAATAAACAAATCTTCAGACTCAATGACAAACACGGCAAATTTCAGCAAGAGATATTTTGATGATGGATATAGAAAAAGTTGAATTTTTCAGTTAGTTGCATCGTACGAAATTTTTATGATGCAAAACAAACAATTTTTGTTGACGGGAAATCCGACCATTGGCATATTTGTATGCATCAGTTGCCTGTCGTCATCATTTGGTCAAACTTGAATGAAAATGTTTGTTCAGTGATGAAGGTCACTAAAGAGCGATAAAAAAAATTCAAATAAAACAAAACCTGCAATCTTTGCTATTTGACGAGTCGTTCAAGTGGATTGAGAAATTTTAAAATTTCTTTCGATCATAAGTTTCGAAGCAAATCTGAAAAAGATTTCAAGTACGAGTGAAAAAAAGCACTCTTGAGAAATAAATCTTTCTAGGAACGAAGTTACTCATCATTTCTCGAGCAGTTCGAATCAAGGATTTGTTTTTTCGTATATTTTCTGATATACATATTTGATTACTTTGACCTCGACGATGAAAGTACGAATTGAAATAAAACATATCAGTTTACGTGCAAAAATTATATTTATCGGCATTAATTAAAAGTAAACATAATACTACTAGTTTTAGATACAGTGTATGCAATTAGATAACAGCTAAAATACATCATACATTATTTATGTTATCATTGGTTGCTAGTGGTTGACATGTTTCTGGGCTGCTTAGTTCAATTGGATAGCATAGGAATGCGCCATTGCATCGATTATCTTTAACACATATTGAATCTGTTGCACTGCATGAATAATCCGAATCACAAGGTATCGCCGATGTGCATTCTACTGAAAGTGTACAAATTCGTTCTCCTGTTGGTACTATTGTAGAACATCTACAATTAATATTATCCGAACATTCGCCATTGTTTGTTGATGGATGACAAAGACTCTGATATGGTACAATTTCATTCTCATCTGATGCAAGGATTACTAGAATAGAAAAGAAACGAAGCCATTTAATAGCTTACAACTATAAATATAATTGTTATTATAATAAAACATACTCATATGTGTACATATACTAAAATAAAAATCAACAGACAAGAAACTGTAAGATGTACAATAGAAAAATAATACTTACAACATGAACATAGGAAAATAAATTTCCATCATTGAATACACAGTTAGAAGTTGTGTGACACTTGTTTTAAATCAAAAACAAAAAAGAATAGCAAGATAATATATTTTAACCATGTATATTCGTTCAACACGATTTGCCCGAGTTTATATTTGACAATGTATGATTGTTCAAATGTAAGATTACTACTTTTAAAATGTTATACATGATAAATAGCATTTAAAGAGTTCCTTTTAATTTGCTCATCACTATCATACAACAGTTATGAATTCATCACGTAAAATACTCTAACCAAGCAATGGATGCTTGCCAAATGCTTACGTTACGCTGCTCGATGATTATGCCTCTATTGAAAAATTCTCAATGAGCCTTGCCATGCTGTTCATGCGCGCATGCACTTATCAAACAGCACAGTGTTTGTCAAAGCAACACAAAAACACTCCTTTAATGGAATTTCAAGTGCCCTGTAAAATCTTTTTTTTCTACACTAAGAAAGAAGATGATGACATACTTCGATTGTGAGAAGCATGCGGTATGAGAAGAAAGAAAAAAAATTGGCGAAGTATAGGTATAGTTGAAACTAGATTAAAACAAAAAGAGAGCTATTTTCGCATGGTTGACGCCTATTGTGTGCTGATAAAAGTAAACATGCCAGAATTGTACTTTTAAATATTAAAATAAAAATCGAGTACGTTTATATTAATCGCAATTTACGATGAATTTTTGTAGATTTTTTTATCGAACGCGAGTAGAACTTAAGCCAATTGTTTGCGTAGATTTGTTAAATTTTTAAAAAGGTCAAATAAATACGGGGCATACGATAGGTGATGTCGTTAAATATAACTAAGAAGAAATAGAAATGTACAATTGATTCCGCCCATGTTAATAAATGTGAACTGATAAACTAATACGCCAAGGCTAGAAATCATGATGTTGATTATTATATAATTTTTGATTGGACTAATGTTAGCTTTAAAGTTTTTGTTTTCTTTTTGGATTATCATGATAGTTGATACTACATTGATTAAAAATAATATCAAGAGAATGAATCATAAGATCCGTTTAATCTCAAGCTTTTAAGAATGTTGACAGAAAACTGATAATGCACAACGTCCGTTCTTTCATTTAACAATGATAATGAAGATATAATCCATTAGACATATTTTCATTGATACTTTTATGGTTAAAATGAATCATCAGAGATGGTGGATGCCATTGATGAATGTACGTCTATACAAGATATTTTGATCAAAGTAATAATGTTAACGAAATATCAATATCAGTTTTTGATAGATATGTTTTTATTGACGAAGATTACAATAGTAATAGTTCGAATAAAGACAAATTATTGTCCGTGAGTAGCATTGATGAGTTCGTAAATATTCCCTGTAATTCTGGCGTTTAGTAATTTTATTGCAGAATTGTTTAATAGTGAAAACTTAAGAAAAAGGTAGAATCAGTACGATGATGCATTTTATTTTAGCGGAAGCAGAAAAAATATGTCTTGACGTGTAATCTCAATCAGTCAATATTAGTAAATACGAAATTTTTTGTATTATTGACAGAAATATCATACTTAATTATATAGCAACATGTTTGTAAATGAATTGTATTTCGTATGTTTTGTTAAATACATACAATAAGTCAAAAACAATGTGAAATAATAGCAATAATTTTAATTTTCTTCCAAGATCTATAGGATAACGAAAAAACTAAATTTTATATGTAATCAGTGCCAATAGATATGCAAAATAAGTAGCAACATCATTCAAGTTTTTTTGGTATCGATTTTGAAAACTCCAAGAAAAAAACCTAATCACAATGCAAAAAGAATAGAGTAAATAAGTACATATCTGGTTTCTGTATGTGAACATTGAATACTGAGCATACAACAATCGAATACCAATTTGTTTTATTGTCATCTCTTCCTAGATATTTAGGTTTAAAAGTTTTCGAAGATAATGCAAATGTTTAACATGACTAGATTTTCATGTGAACTAGATTGATCATCTATGAAGTACATTATAATTGGTTGAAATAAGAAAACTTGTTCATCGTAGTATTATAAAAATTTCGCTTCATTTCTAGAAAAAAAAGTGCGTGAACACAGCTGCTATCAACATTTTATCAGACGTGTCACATTAGACTGGACTTGCAAATTTGGATATATTGATTTGAGCCCATAATTCAAAAGAGTTTGTTTTATTCACATAGAAACAGATACAATATGTAAAATCAAGTGAGAACTTGATTC
The DNA here is from genome assembly GCA_905331475.1 of Rotaria socialis. NCBI lineage: Eukaryota > Metazoa > Rotifera > Eurotatoria > Philodinida > Philodinidae > Rotaria > Rotaria socialis. The sequence continues at coordinate 3,591 of CAJNYU010001182.1, forward strand.
TCATGTTCTTGCTAGTTGAATGCATTCCATCTGAAGAATCTTTGAAGAGTGTTTTTCGACTTATGGTTAAGTGTCAAAAATGACAACCTAAATATCAGGGCTTGGGCAATAGTGCTTTTTGTGTACTCAAAAAAGTGAGTACACTCTAGAATCGGTCAGTGTGTCCGTCCGGCCGTCCGTTTACACGATAACTCTCGAAAGGAGAGTTAGATCAAGATGAAATTTTCTACACAGTTCAGCCTCATCAATGTCTCAGTCGAGTTCGAAGATAAGAAGGATCCGTCAAGAAATGGTTGAGTTATCGAAAAAATTGTCATTTTTGATCAGACCATCCCTGAGGGGGAGTACAGGGATTTTTCAAAAAAACATTTTCTAGGAATTATTCGCACCATATATAAATCGACTCAGTTTTTAACGCTGATTCCTAATTTGATATTGGTTTTGAACTAAATCGTAGCTTTCTAACGAAACATTGACTGAGAAAGATCTCAAAATACACAAAAACTGCATCTAGAAACCACATTACCTAGATATGTCTNAATTGAGTGAGAAGGGATGTATCTTGATGAGATCTATGCCTTACAGGAAAAAAATGGATGTACATTTTCGCTTTTTGAAGTACACATAATAATCGGATGCAAATCCGATGTTTCCGCATTTTTCTTTATTTTAAAGCAGAAACGAAATTTATGTCAAATGTGATTATTTTTTATGAATAATATTTTTTTATTGTGGATTTGATATTACTGCTATTACTTTTTTGATTAATCTGTAGCTTTATGTTTTTCTTTTGTATGTGACTTTACTTATTTCGGATTTCTCTTCGAAAGAATTATCTGATTTGGTATTGGTAGCTATACGAAGACAAATTAAGAAAAAAATGTTTTTTTTAAATAAATTCCTTTAATAAAAAACCGCTATTGCTATATCTTGTCTATGAATAAAATAACTTATCTGATGGATAACATCATAAGAATGAGACACTTTTGTAACACGCTTTTCTTGGCATTATTTTTGAAATCACAGAATGTTTTTCAAACTTCACTTCATCATCTAGGTTTGCCTAAAAAAATGATGAACTCATCCAAATACACAAAGACAACAATCGATTGAATCCAGAAACATCGAGTATATTTTGTTCAGTTGTTATATAGAAGTTTTAATAGAGTAGAATTTGAGCAACAGAGAGAGATAAACAGTGATTCTTTAATTGAACTGCAATAATTGATCATTCATTTTTTTAAATAAAATTCCTCGTGAAGGTATAATGAATGACAACTGTTCTTACACAGAATTACATACTCTAAGCTTTAGAGTCTAAAGTTTCAACTACAAATTACAAATCATAAGGATCGTTTGGATCGATACGATAGCTAATGAAATGGTTTTTTTTTCATAGAGACGAACATTTTTGCAAATAGAACTTAAAAAGGTAACCATCAATTGATAGATATATATGTGAATTTTTTTTTGATCGAAATGAATGAAGTGCATTCACCTAGAAAAACACTCACCTTCTAAGTGTCATCTATGTCGCCAGTATCATATAAGGCATTACATTGATTGGTTGTTGAACACAGAGAATTCTCGCATTATTGGTTATCGAATAACGTTCGTTCCGTTTTTGTTCGTTTTTGGTTCTCATCATCGCTGATCGCTTGTTATTCATCGACTTTTTATTTGAGCGTGATCTTACTGATTTTTATAAATTATACGCTCTGATGACTCATCAAGGAGCCGAAGATGAAGCTGGTGAAGCAGGTACCGTACAAGAGCTAAGGAGATTGTTAGAGTTTTGTGAAAAATGAATGTATTTATTTCAGAAATTGACGTTGAAACATTAGAATTACCACCATTACCTGAACATATTCAAGCTCTTTTAACACCAAAATATCGTCTTGTAATCAATAAAGTAGAAATCAATAATTTCAAATCATTTGCTGGTCATGTTACACTTGATCAATTCGATGAAGTATGAAAATCTTATCTCATATCATACCTATTCTCTATTACATACATTCTAGCATTTTACATGCATTATTGGACCGAATGGTAGTGGTAAGTATTTCTACAATCTATTATATGTAACCTAATTTATCTCTAATAGGTAAAAGTAATGTTATCGATTCACTTCTATTTGTCATTGGACATCGAGCATCAAAAATGCGTGGTGCAAAATTGAGCACACTACTACATAATAGTGCCGAATGTCCAAATGTAAAAAGTTGTTCAGTAACTGTACATTTCGAAGCTATCGCTATTGAAGGAGAGAAGGAAAAAATACGTTTTTCAATAACACGTGTTGCATTTCCGGACAATTCAAGTCATTATAAAATCAATGAGAGACAAGTTTCATTAAAAGATGTCACAAAATTATTACGTGAATACGGTGTTGATCTTGATCATAGTCGTTATTTAATTCTTCAAGTAGATTACGAAGAATAATTGGAAAATTATTTACTAAGCTCTCCTTTTTTTCTCTTCAAGGGTGATGTTGAAACAATAGCTATGATGAAACCAATTGCAGCTAATGAACACGAACAAGGTTTTCTTGAATATCTTGAAGATATCATTGGAACCGAACGTTTTAAAAAGCCATTAGAATTACTTAATCTTAAAGTTGAAGAATTAAGCGCAATGTGGGCAGAAAAAGTAAAATCTTAAAATTTAATATTCTTCTATATTTTCTACATGGTTTTATTCTAAAGAAAAATCGTGTGAAAGCTGCTCAAAATGAAGTTCAACAATTAGATGGTCCATTTCAACAGGCGTTAGATTTTATTAAATGTGATAATGATTATAAATTAGCAAAATCGAAAATGTTACAATTAAAAAGATTTGAACTAGGCGATCAAGAAGTTGCATTAACAGTTAAATATACTGATCGTGAAGAGAAAATGAAAGAATCCAATGAACAATCAATAACCAAAAAACAATTATGCAAACAAAGTCAAGATGAATTAAATCGTTTACAAAAAGGTTTCGATAAGAATAATAATGAATTAACGAAACTTAAAAAATCGTTAGTTGATTATGAAACTGAAGATGGTACCATACGTCATGAAATTAAAACAAGTTTTGAACAAGAAAAAAAATTTGAAAAACAAAATGAACAAGAATCATCGAAAGTTGAAACGTGGGAAAATATTCCTGAAGAAAAAACAAAAGAAATAACACAAGCAGAAGAAGAATTAGAAGGTGCTGAACAAGAACGAGACAAATTTGAAGTTGAATTAAATAAATTAAAACAAGATTTACTACCACAAACAGAACAATGGAGAAAAGAACTAACTGAAAAAACAAATAATTGCAATCGATTTAAACAAGATAAATATGCGAATATAAAAAAAGATTATGAACTTGCACAAAATCGTTTACAATTATTATTAAGTGAAGAAGACCGACATAAGAATACATTGAATGATATGAAAAATGATTATGAAAATAAACAAAAAGAACTTCATAGTAAACAAGAAAAATTTCAAGAAATCGATCAACAATTTGTACATACGGAAAAGTTACATCAAGAAAAAGAACGATCCCTAAAAGATATTGAAGATGAATATACCATTGTTGATAAACGTTTTCGACAGAATCAACTCGAACTTAATAATATGAATTCACAAATGCAAACAACTCAAAGTCGTGATAGAACTTTGAATTTTCTTTTGGGGCAAAAACAGCAAGGAAATTTACAAGGATTTCATCAAAGATTAGGCGCTCTTGGTAAGAAATCGATTGTCTCGAAATTCTATGATTTGCGCTTCTTTTTTTTTGGAAATTGAGAAAAAAGCATCGAATAATTTTTTTTATTTTAGCTAATATCGACAGTAAATTTGATGTTGCTATATCAACAGCAGCTGGTGGCTATCTTGATTATTACGTTGTCGATGATGTTAAAAGTGGTGAATGTGCAAAAAATCTTCTTAAAGATCATAAACAAGGTACAGGTAGTTTTATCTGTATGGACAAAATGCTTCGGCATGCTCATCAAGCCAATCGGCATTTCGATGTACCACAATTAGCACCGAATACCTATCGTCTATTTGATTTAATTGATATAAATGATCCTGCCTATAAAAATACATTCTATTATGTTCTACGTGATACACTTGTTGTTGATAACATTGACGATGCACAGAAAGTTGCATTTGGTAGTCAGACACGTTATCGTGTTGTGACTCTTAAAGGTGAAATAATTGAACAATCGGGCACTATGTCTGGTGGTGGCTCATTTCAAGCTCATGGAAAAATGACTTTAAAAACAGCTGGAAATCGTGCATCCAGACAAAGTATTAATATTGATCCAGCAAGAAAAAATCAATTGGAAAAAATTGTGAAAGAGGTTCGATTATTCGCTGTTTGAAATATATTTCTTATGGAATCTTATGTTTAGGATGGTGAAAAATTAACTGAACTTGAACAACAACGTTTTCAATTAACAACAGAAGAAAAACAGTTGAGACAAAAATTAGCCGATGAAAAACGAGTTTATACACAGATTAAAAATGATCTTAAAGTAACGATTTGGTTTTTTTTTAAATTTTATACGACTTACGAAATGAATCTTATTTATAGAATTTACCAAATCATGTCGAAACATTAAAAGCATCCGTTGAAAAACAACAAAAACTTGTTGAATCGAAAACTGTTTCACCAAAAGATCGAGAAAAATATGATGAAGAATTACAAGAAACTAAACAAGGTATTTGAATTTTATGAATTTTCATTCTATAAAAAAAAAACTATCAATTTAGAATATGATACGGCTAATGATGAACTCGAAGAATTAAGAGCTGCAATTGATGTGTAAGTTTCTTGTTTTATAATAAATTCATGATTGTCTTCGGCATTTTGTGCTTAGCGTAACTAAACGTATCAATGATCATAATAAACTTGCTCTTGCACAACCACAAGCTAATCTTGATGCTGCAGTCAGCGAAGTAAAAAAGTTACAAAATATAATTGATACAGCTAATGTTGAAATAACCAATGCTCGTCGGTAAGCTGAACATGACGCTTTCTCTTCATGTCTTGTTATAATCTTCTTGGTTTTAGTAATCTTAAAAAAAGTCAAGATAAAATCAAGGCCAATCAAGCAGCTCTCGATCAAATACAAAAGAAACGCGCTGATCTCAATGCACGATTAGAAAAACTTGAAGAATTAGCTAAAAATGCTGATGAAAAGAAAACACAAATCGAGGTAAATTGAAATGCTAATAAGGAAATGGATCGGAATAAGATTTATTTTCTTTTTAGAACGAGTTAGATACAAACAAAATCAATATAGCTGAATTAAAAGAAACAATACGAGTTACAGAAGCTGAATTAGCTGATATTGACAAAGAAATTGTTCATTTAAAACATGACTATGAAGCAGCACAAAAAGAATTGGTTCAATGTCGTCATGAAATTAGTGTCATCGATGTCGAGGTATATCACTATGAGTTATCGAATGTTTGCCATTGAAATCTAGTTGTTTCTAAAATCTGTAGCGTTTTCGCTACTAGTGGTCGTACATTTAGACCAGTAGGATTATTAGGAGCGAAAGAACATACGCTTTTGAGTCACCGCTAGTTACCAGAACTTTGATCTGACAAAAACCTTTCACTAATAAATTCATTTCATCAAAATATTCTGAAACTTTTTAACTAATGTTATTTAATTAGATTAATGGATTACGATTATGTCATGTTACTGAAGATGATGAAGATATATCTGATGATAGTGCATCAACAAATTTTCTTAAAGAAGTTCCGATACAAAAATATGATCGACCCGATCTGGATGTTTACACAATGAAAGATTTAGTTTCAGCAACATTAGAACGTGAAAATGAATTGAAACAAACACATTGTAATTTAACTGCTATCGGTGAACATCGTCGTGCTGTAAGATCTTATATGATTTTATTTAAAATTATCTTTATGAAAATTTCATTAGGTTCGTAATTTAAATGTTAGACAAAAAGATCTCGTTGAACTTGAAACACGCCGTGATCATATTCGAGCAAAACGTGATAGCTTTAATGAACAACGACAAACAGAATTTCGAGCTGGTTTCGATCAAATATCACGTACGCTTAAACATATTTATCGTACTATCACTGATGGTGGTGATGCTGAATTAGAATTTTGTTCGAGTAACGATCCTTTTGTTGATGGTGTAGAATTAAGGTAAACTTTCAATTTTTGAAAAATTAAAGTCCACATTTTATTATAAATTTATCCTATAACGATAGTATTCGACCACCAAAGAAATCTTGGAAACGTATTTGTAATTTATCCGGTGGTGAAAAAACATTAAGTTCATTAGCATTTGTCTTTGCTTTACATACATTTCGTCCAACACCTATTTATGTTATGGATGAAATCGATGCTGCACTTGATTTTAAAAATGTTTCAATTGTTGGTCGATTTATTAAAGAACGTACAAAAAATGTAAGTCGCACTATAGAGATTTTTCATTAATAAACTTACTTTAATTTTAGGCACAATTTATTGTTATTTCGCTACGTGAAAATATGTTTACACTTGCTGATTATCTTATTGGTATTTATAAAGTCAATAATTGTTCTCAAACGGCATCACTTCGTCCAGCACTTTTTGCTAAGAAATTAGAAGAACGAAAGAAATCTCATCTCATGTAAATTGTTAAAACGATTCATTGAAAATATTACAGTAATTTTTAAATTTTAGATGTTCACAAGAACAAACTAATCCTAGTCACAGTCAAAATGAACAAGATATTACAATGACTGAACAAAGCGATCTAGCAAACAATCATGATACTCATAGTACAAGTATTCATCAAAATCAAACTACCATGTCAGATAATGGATTCTAAGCACTAAATAAATAAATATATATATACACATATATTTTTCATATGTTTATTGTATATAATGTGTTCTATTTTTTGTCTTTCATTTCATTTATGTCGAAAGAGAAAAAAGTACAAGCGTATGATCAATGAGTCATTGTTATTCTAGATGAATCAGTGAATGATTAAAAGCATGACGGCAAGTAATAGCTCACAACAATCAGTTGATAATGATTTGGTTGACGTATCGGAGGAGGATAAAATTGCAGCACAGAAATATCTTAGCGAAAATGGAATACGCGGCATTGAAGGCTTTCTTGCTGAACGATTAGATGCATGGCGAAAATGGTTTGTCTTTGTTGCTGATGAATTTTTATTATTCATCGATAGATTTCAATTGTTTTAGTCCGTTGAGCATCGCAATTACTGGTGAATCAGGATCAGCAAGTATTTGCTTGACATTTTGCCATATGAACGAGCGTTTTTTCTTCTATTCACTAGGGAAAATCAACTCTGATCAATACATTACGAAATCTTAGAGCAGGTATCCTATTTTGCCTTCTACCAAAGATGAGTTTACGCCGAATATTTTGTTTTACTTAAGAATGGTTTTTGTGCTTCCTGTTGCATTTGAAAAGTCGATATGAGGATCGAATAAATATACTGTTCTATATAAATTCAGTGAGATAGATGGTGTTACTGTCTAGACGATGAGTGATATAATTATACTGCGTGGTTTGAAGAAAATAAATGAATTAAAATCTGCCAGAGAGTTTTAATTGATAGATCTATGATAAATATTATGATATAGACAAAAGTTTGAATATGAGCATCGAGTCGAAGTCTTAACAAACAAGAGATATCGGAGATTCTACCTTTCCAAAAAGAAAAACAAGAATTGTAAACTGTCACAGATCTAACTAGTTATTATTTCATCTTATGAGGAATATTTGTTGCATAGAATAATTATATCTCTCGATGCGATTAACTTTAATTAAAAAATATTTTAGAGGATGAAGGCGCGGCTAAAGTTGGTGTAGTTGAAACGACGCGAATTATTCTATCCTATTCTCATCCGAGTTATCCAAATCTCGTATTTTATGATTTACCAGGTTTTCTTTTCGAATCTTTCTATTTCCATTCTACTTTGTCATTATTATTGTAAGGTGTTGGTACATTGGAATTTAAACAATCAACATATTTATCTCAAGTAAACTTGGATCGATATGATTTCTGTTCGTTTTAGTTTTATTAGTATACTGATTGAAATTGACTATCTTGTTTAGTTTTAATCATTTCACGTACACGTTTCACTGAAAATGATTTATGGCTTGCGAGTGAAGTTAAAAAAATTGGTAAACGTTTTTTCTTCATACGAACTAATATTGATCAAGATTTATACAATGAAAAAATTGATCATCCAAAAACTTATAATGAAACATTAATACTGAATAGAATTCGAGAAAATTGTCTTACACATATTCGAACAGTTGATGATACTGCTAGTATTTTTTTAATTAGTGGTCGAATTCATTGTACATCACAGTAGGAATATTGTTTTATCAGTATAGAATCAAAAGTAATTGAATATTTCTATAGATTTGATTTTCCTAATATGTGTGCAGCACTTCTACGAGATTATCCAGGTTTGAAACGTCACGCAATGATTTTAGCAATGTCAACTAATTGTAAAGAAGTTATTACAGCTAAAGTCAATATTCTTCGTAGTCAAGCATGGGTAGCAGCAGCTGTTAGTGCTGCTGTTGCAACTCCGCCAATACCTGGTCTAAGCGTAATGTTTGATTTTTCTTTAACTGTTGGCTTTGTTATATTTTATAAGAAACAACTAGGTTTAGATGATGAATCTTTAGCACGTATTGCTGAAATTCATCATATACCATTATATGTTCTGAAAGATGAATTACAAAAGATTTTACCAGCACATTTTTTTACGGCTGTACCCGAGTTTGTTGTATCGCTGGTTAAAAGACAAGCGGTTGGCACTGCAACTGAAGAAGTTCTTCGATATGTACCCTATGTTGGTTCTGCTATCTGTGCGACGGTTTCATTTACAATAATCTTATCTGTATTAACAAATTTATTGAATGTTATGGAAACAGCAGCACTTACATTAATTGATATTGTTGCCGAGAGAAGCGTTAGTGATGATGAAGATGAAACTTAACGAAAATTTTTTCAATGAAAATTGTATTTTTCTACTCTCATTGTCACTATTCGTTTAGTAGATACCGCACAGTACAAATATGATAACATTTAACAGAAAATGTTATTTCTTTTGACACTATATAATATTTTCTTTCTTTCTTTCTTGCTAGTTCCTTTTTTAAGATAAAAAAAAATGAATTTTACTGATTTTGAACAATATTTTTATCGTGATCCAATAGTTGAATCGATTACAACAGGTGGAAATTTTCAATTACTTGATATAACCGATGACGAGAAAAAACAAACAGAAGAATTTATTCATGTTCGTTTAATTTGATTTGGCGTAGTGCTCTTGCTTTCTGTAGTATTGTGATAATCTATTTAGAAAAATGGTGTTAATGGCTTAGATAATTATCTTTCTCAGCGATTGAATGCATGGAAACAACATCCATTAGATATTGCAGTTGTTGGTTCAAGGTCAGATAATAATGATATATTAATTTGTATAGTTTCTATTTTATCTGCTGTTTAGTGGTGTTGGTAAATCGACGTTTATTAATTGTCTTCGTGGCGTTGAAGCTGAAGCTGAAGGTGCTGCAGATGTAGGTGTTGTAGAAACAACCAATGAACCAACTCCATATGAACATCCAGATTTTTCAAATTTGAAAATATGGGATTTACCAGGTTTTTTTTTTAAATTCATCTTTCACTCTGATTTTTTCACTAAAATAGAAAAATAATTATAGGTGTTGGAACACCAAATTATCTTCATGCATCATATTTAGAAAAAGTTCAGTTCCAACGTTATGACTTTTTTCTGATACTTTGTCGAACGCGTTTTACTGGTAATGATTAGTTTTCAAAACAGTGAGATTAAAATCTAGAACGTGCACTATTCTTTAGAAAATGATCTATGGCTTGCATCAGAAGTTAAAAAGAATAATAAAAGATTTTTATTTATTCGCACCAATGTTGATACTGATTTATACAATGAATACGAAGATCATCCAAGTACATTTAATGAAGACGAAGTTCTAGAACGTATACGAAATAATTGCCTTGAATATATTCGTACTGTTGATTCCGATGCTGAAGTATTTCTTATATCTGGCCATTTAAAATATCGTGTGCGTTTTGATTTTGGAAAATTAAATGAAACATTACTACGCGATTATCCATCATTGAAACGTGAATCCATGATATTGTCAATGTCAGTTATGTGTAAAGAAGTTCTAGTATCGAAAGTTGCTGCGCTTCATCGTCGCATATGGTTTGTTGCAGGAGCATCAGCAGCTGTTGCTGCCATACCAGTGCCGTTTCTTTCACTTGGTTTTGATGCAACATTAGTCATGAGTGAAGCTGAATTTTATAGAAAACAACTTGGATTAGATCAATCTAATTTACAGAAACTATCAAATGTCTATCAAATACCGATGGACAAAATCGAAAAAGAATTAAATGAAATATTTCCATTACAACATTTAAATGCTTTGAGAGCATTTGTTTTAGAGTTTGCAAAAAAACAAGCAGTTGGAACAACAACTGAAGAATTTGCTCGATTTGTACCATATGTTGGCACGGCCATTGCATCTACATTATCTTTCGGAGTTTGTTACATAGTTTTGTATAAGATTTTACTCCGAATGGAAAGAGCATCATTGAAGATTGTCGATGTTGTTATTCATGCTTCGAATCGAATGATTCGAGAAGAACAGCAAAGACAACAGTTAATCTAATTTTTTTTCTACTCAATTTATTTTATTTTTATCGTTAACGATTGCATTTGATAATCGTTTCTGTTTTTTTGATCTTTTTCAATAATCTATTTTTCAATTTTAGATTTTTTATGTGTGCTGTAAAATATCGCGCTACTAATTCACCCTATCACATTGCAATACTTGGTCGTTCGGGCGTTGGCAAGAGTTCTCTATGTAATTTGATTCGTAATCTATCTCCTGATCATGAGGATTCATCTGCTGTTGGTGTCATTGAAACAACACAAGCACCCACATGCTATAAATTATTTGAAAATGTCTTCATATGGGATGTGCCTGGCGTTGCAACGCCGTCCATAGCTAAAGATGATTATTGTAAATTAATTGATATAAATCGTTATGATATGTTTCTTATATTATCCCGTGGACGTTTCACTGAAATAGATCTATGGTTAAGTGATATTGTACGCGACCGCTTTAGTAAGACACTTTTTTTTATTCGCACTGGTATCGATGAAGAATTACGTAATCATCGTCGTGACTATCCGACGAATTTCAATTCAACTGAAGTTCTCAGTACAATTCGTCATAATTGTTTAACGAATCTCGAAACAAATCTATCACTGTATCTTATTAATACAAAAGATAAAACTAAATATGACTTTCCAAAATTGATTGATGACATCATGGTTCATATCAATCATGAACGAGATAATAGCATGTTAACATTAATTAAAGGCGATCCTCAACAACAGATACTCCAATCAACGTTATCTCTTACTAATCCAACATTACAAACTGTAAAAACGATTGCAATCAAATGGGCACGGTTTGGTTTAATTTCATATTTATACGATCGATATTCAACATCATGAGAAAAGAAATTAATATTTTTATTTTCTAAATTTTTTATTTATGTAAATGAACAATCACAGACTTTGTTTCTATAAGCCAGTAGTCATGCGCATCTCACTTCGACTTTTCATTAATCGTAAGAGTTCGACTACAAGAAGAAAATATATTTATGCTAAAATTCATAAAGATGTTTTTACCAGGTATTGGAAAAACAATCGTAGAATTTTTTTCTGCTGATATATGTGTTAACGTTTGAAGATAACGTAATTGTAGTGCTATTGGACTTTCATTGATCACATCCGCAGCTTCCTTAAATATGTATAATTTGTTTTTTAAGTTTATATCACGTTTTCTCAATAATAAAATATTTACTTTTAACGCTCTTGACGCTTTGTGTTCACCTTCAGCTGCAATTATTTTAGCACGAGCTTCACGAGCAGCTAAAAAACAATATTCCATTGATTTACAAAAGATTGAAAAAGAAAAAAAAATCTTATTTCGAACCTTCAGCTTCAGCAGCCATACTACGTTGCATATTAACAGGAAGACGAACATCTTTACTAAAAATATAGTAATTCGATTGTTTGCAAAAGCCTGTTTACTGAAGAGTAACTAACATTTCTACACGTTCAACTTTAACACCCCATGGATCTGTTCCTTCGTCCAGGTGCACTTGCATTGAATGTGAAATATTTTCACGATCACATAAAATTTCTTGCAATGACTTTGTACCTCTAAATTGTCATGTGATTCTTTTTTGATTATGTTGTTACTCTTGTCATTCAATTCACTTACAAAATATTGCGAAGTGTTGTTGCAGCAAGTAATTGTGTTGAATAACGTGAGTTTTCCACATTGGTTACGCTGATTATAGGATTAAATATTCGAAAATAAACAACAGCATCAACTGATACAGTCTATAGGTGAGAGAAAAAGAAGAAGAAAACCGATTGAAAGTTACAATTTTGTTTTTATAATTTATTATTCACATACCACGGAATCTCGCGTCAGAATTTCTTGAGGAGGAACATCAAATGTAACTGAAAAATACGAACAATAAGTTTATCACTTATTTTTCTCTTAAACATTCTTAATGAATTATATTATTTCGATAATCATTTTCTCATGCATACCTGTTCGTAAATCAACCTTCATTATTGAATCAACACAAGGCAGCACAAAAAATAAACCTGGACCTTTGGCACCACCTTAAAAACAAAACAAAAACCGATTAGCAATACATTAGTTTTCTTCTCTTCAATTATCATTACCAGAAAGTATTCGACCGAGACGCATAATAACTGCTCTCTCGTATTCTTGTACAACCTATTGTGTTATTATATTGAATATCATGTTGTTTTCCTCGCTAATCTATGTATGTTTTTACTTACTTTGACTGTCACACAGAGCGAAAAGGGAAATGTTACAAGACATAGGAAATAAGATAGTGCGACCAGAATCCAACCGCATGTTCCAAAACCTTCTTGCGCATTGCGTATATCGCCTAATTGAAAATAAAAACAAAAAACAAAACGTGCATTTTGAAAAATAACTCTAAAGTCAGCTAGAAAAAGCTATTTTGTTCTGAAAACTGTTTCATTACATCTACGATTTTTTGGAGTATTCGACGCATTGAATGATAGAGAATACAATAGATAAATAGAATTGGTAGTAAAAATAAACAGGAGAAAGAACTTACATTCTGAATTAAAACCAGTACTAGGTCGTTCGTGTTGTTTGGATGTCATATATGAAGCTTGTATAGCAGAATTGACTCTATTTGAATGCTGGAATAATAAAAACAAAAGCTTGTTAGCGCAGCCCGTTTGGGACTAAAATGTGGAACTCACATATATCCATTAGGCTTATTTAAACAATTCAAAATAGTTCATCTGAAAAATCTACTTTGATTTCCAAAACCTATAATTAGGTCGTTGCCTATTTGCTTATGTCTGTAATGGAGTATTAATTGTTAGCTCGTATATTTAACAATGGTAGAGACTAGCTTCTATGGTCTGTAATGATACCCTAAACTGGTTGCTATAATCTGTAGTGGGCCAGCATTACCTTTTTTCGTGTAGTCTGTAATTAGCAAAGGAAGAAATAACAGTCTAATTAGTCAAGCTCCTAGTTAGCACATTTTTAAACTCATTAACGTCTATAATGGGGAGGGGGAGGGTGGTGTTGGAGCCGCACAAATCTCGCTTTTTAACTTACATTCGCCATTTTCTCCGAAAATATATGTGAGTTCCACAAAAAGAACAAAGATTTTCTTTCTCTGTATTATCAATCATAATTTCTTACAAAAGTCGATTCTGTCATATCGGGTCGATCAGAAAGTAGTACCATAGTTTCATGTATCATTCTAGTTAAACTGATTATCTCAAACACGTTTGCTTTTCTCGATTACACATTATGTGAGCAATGCTATTTGTAGAATGTAATGAATTATGTTTCATACGCAAAAACGAGAAACGAATGACTACTCTCTTTTTTTCACTAAATGATTCATAAAAAATAAGCGAATGTTTCTCTCCTTATTCATCATCATAGAATCTAATGTTACGCTAAAACCTAGAACAATGTGGCCGTTTCCGTCGACAAGAAGTAGACGAAGAAAAAGAAAGAGATAAGAATCAATTACTATGGAATCGTTTGTCGACAGCATCCATGCTAATGGTTGATGCCAAAATGTAGATTAAAATAGAAAAAAGGACATGCTAGGCCGACATCAGTTATTATTATAAACGGTGATAGAAGGACAAGAAAGCAAATTAATATCGAGTCTGTTATGATTCTTCCTTTTACTGTGTCTCGTATCAAATATATAAAACAAAGCAATCTAAAATTGAAACCAGACATTTCCGTATACTTGATTTATTAATTGTATGATAATGAATACATAAATAAAGATTTAATCTAGTTACTTAACTTTTTTTTCGTCATTAAAAGACTCTTCAATTATTCTCGAAGCAACAATCCGTGTTGAGCCGATAAAAAAAAGAAAGAGTAGAAAGGCGGAAATGAGAAATACACTGGATTATTTAATACGTAAAACACTAAAATAATTCACGCGTAATTTTCCTATCAGTCACCAACATATACTATGTACTTAAATTGACCGAACATATTATGACTTACATCAAACATTTTCTTCCGCTGATGACTAACACTTCTTCTCTAGCATTACTATTTAAAGCGGTAGACTAACATGAAATGATAATTATTCCTCTTCTTTCTTTCTCCTTTTTCTAGATTATGCAAACGATTTTGATTGAGTATGAAAGAGGAAAAATGCACATTTTTATTCGAGCATTTCGATTAAGATGTACTTACTCAATGAGCATCTATGTTATTCTACTAGATAAAAATGATTCGCTCTTTGCAATATATTATCTTTGTTTGTCTATCTGTCAATCGATAAAACAAAATCCTTGTATAGATATATTTGGTAGAGTTTTATATTGTATATACCTACTCATAAGATGTAAAACATGTGCAAGTAAACAAGATTTATTGTATGTTCCTGATACTAAATAGTGCTATCATATGAAAAAACCCGTGCGTATTTTATCTCACCAGGAAAGAGAAATGAAATAGAGAAAGAGAGGGAGAACAAGGGAGTGAGGAAAAACAGGAAGAGAGGAACAACCCAACATAATCTGTCTTTTTCCCTAGCGAAGCAATCAAAAATATTCTTGTGTTCTATCGATTTTTTGGTTAGTACAACGGGTATCAAGTAATCTGCTAGGCTCCGTAATAATAGATAGACGAATCTTATAAAGAACTACTTGAACACGACGCCTTCATACTAAGTCGTACGAGTATGACAAAAAAAAAAGAAAAAAGAAAAGAGCATGAAACCGCTGTTGGTAGTTGCTTTCACAGCGATTGCGGATCGAGTTCAACTATGAGCTCTTTATTATTCTATCAAATGCTATTGTGCGCACACACGCTAGTATGTTATAGATTGCCGATTAGATAAATTCATAGAATAATTAAACTGATATTCTTAGAAACAGAGAGCCAAGTAGTTGGGAGAAAAAAATGAACACATCATTATATATGAGTTTCAAAAAAAAGTTGATTTCTATTGGAATGCAATTGTGAACAAGGTCAATATTTGATTTATGAGATTCTAATTATTTAATAATCAACATAGAATAATAAATACAATATATTAAAGAAAGAAAAGAGTTATGATAAACCATCACGTTTATGTATTGATGTTCTTGATGCTTCTTTTTCAAATTTACGTTGTTGATGCTCACGTATTTTTCTTTCACGTTCAATACGACGAGTTTCTATTTAAAATCATTAAACAATATTAAATTCTATTTAATATACTATTTTTTTTATACCCCGCATAGCTTCATTTGCTTCTTGTGAAAGCTCATTAAAATCATCATCGCCATCCCAAGTATTATGACCTGTCGTGTGTATATTCCCGTCGCTATCTTGCCATTCATTAAGGCCAGGTTGCTTTTAGGAAAAATAAATAAATAAATAATTGTAAAAGTTCATATTGATTTAACTTACAAAATCAACCAGTTCGTCATTAGTCATTTGTAATCGATTAAGCCGTTGATCATTTAGATTAAAATTATCATTATCATTAATACGTTTTTTTAAAACAATCTAAATATTAATCGTTAAAAATTATTTATAAGTTGAATTTTATTTTATATGTTACTTTAGGTGTTTTCTTAACGGTTGCTGCGATATCACTAAAATAGTCAATTTTTGCATCACTTTGTTCAGCTGTTGGTGAATTATTTGCAAGTTGTTTTTGTCGAAATATATCTTCAGCACCCCAAGAATTCCATTCTGCTTGTGGTATCTAATAAAAAATCAAACAATAATTAAATCGAATTGTCGTTAGATTTACTTTTGGAGCTGTACTAAATGACTGATAAGGACGATCGGGATCATTTTCCATCTCGCCAATAATTCGAATATGTTCTAAAGTAACTGGTTCAGTTTTCGATAACGATGTTTCAAGTTCATCATGACGTCTTCCCAATATCAATTGAAAAATTTTACGAAAAAAACGACCAATTGAGCAGATAAAGTGAAATAAAAATTTTATTATAATCAACATAGAATTGGAACTATAGATGTATGAAGATTTTAAAACAGTTGCATTTGTAAATCTAAATAAACATCCTATATTATAATATTGAAAAGACCGAAACCTTTTGCTTTAGTGAAAAAGAAAACAAAACTAGTGTCATCTATTTTCTTTCAAAATCGAGTTAATTTCACACTTTAAAAGAATTCTTAATCAAAACCTTTTTAAAATAACGTTATAATAAATTTAAAGAAATTTTATTTTGGAAATTAAAGATATATCTAAATCGAATTCGATTGGTTTTATAGTTTACAAATCGAAAACTAGTTTTAGTCCCTTATGCACATATAGCAGCGATATGATCCTTTATCGTTATAGATGTCATATCAAAATGATATATATGTTTTGAGACTTGCAAACTTCATTTAGGGAGAAACTTTGTATGATATTTTTGCACTGTCTTCCCCAGTTGCAATACACGCTTGTACAGTAGAAAACCGATATGAGGCATAAGGGAAAAGAAGTGAGGGAGTGTTGTTATACATATGTAGATACAGATACGAATTAACAAGTTCAGTATTGTTCATTAACGCTGGTATCCATATTTGCGCTTCGTAGATATTCATGCGTCCCCAGGTCGAGCAATCCGATAGTAGGCACCTATCGGAACCCATCCGATCAGACTGGAATCCAATAGGATTTTATCGGATCCTGCCAGATCTTACAGAATTATCGTTGGATTCCAGGTCGAGGAATCGATGTCGGAATCCTATGAACTTCCGATGACATACAACGGTTTTTCGTTGGAATTCATAGAAACCCGACACTGAGGATCTGACATCGATTCCTCGACCCGAAATCCAATAGAATTGTATCGGGTTGTAGGATATTTCCGGGTTCCTATCGGATCCGATGTTGGATCAGTCGACCTGGGTCGGTTGTTCTGTAAACTGATTTGTTTTCTTGTAACCAGACTTAAATTAATGTTAGGAATATAATTTTTTTAAATCTAGGATTAACGGTAATTTTCAGTTGTAATTTCAATAACCCTTTTCATTCTTTCCTATCAGAAGAAAAAAATACTACAAGCATTATCTTGATTAAAAACTTCAGCGTATCATAAATAAGTAGCTGGGCCACATGTCGTACCATTTGGATAAGATCATCCTAGTCATGTTTTTCGAAACACTGCTGATATTGCTATTACGAGAGCAGTTCCTTATTTAACAACATTGCGTCAAATCGAAGAGGAAATATGACAAATGAAACTTGTGTTTCTCTATAATGGGTAAGTTTCCCGCATTCATTATATATGACTTATTGTTACGTTGCACATTTATTTTATGTTTGAAGAGAACAAATAAAATTTAAAACATCTGGCGTATTTAATATGAGAATCAGAGGGAAAAATAGCTCATAACTTATTCATTAAACTCATAGATTGAAAAAAAGAAAAGAAGGCAACAAAAGGAAAACGTACAAAATGATCACTCTATAAATACGTATATGAATGCACCGACGAGTTCGAAAATACCAAAATTTTTAACATACGGCAGAACATAGTTGAAGGAATTATACTCTAAGATTGGATAGTCACTACATAACAATTTTTGGGATTAGTTGCAAACAGGTAACAAAAAATATATGTCTATCATATATTAAAACACTAATAATAAATTATATTTCTTTAAATAATATTCCATAAGGTCGAACATCCTGCGAATTATTACATGTCCATATGTTTTGATCACGTTTGTGATTGAACTATTTTTAATTCTCACTTGAAACATGACTTGAAATTGTCGTCCCTCGTATGGTACTACAGACCATGTATCTCTAGTCGTCCCTAGCCATTCAGCATTTTCATATTTCCAAGTACTTTAATAGCTTTTCTATCCCATCCACACAGTCGTGTATAAGGTTCTGGACCACGTTGAAAAGTCCTATTGGCATCTTTTGATGTTGTAAAATCGTAGTCGTAAGTCCTATCAAGAAACGCGTCATCTAACGTAACACATTCTTTGAATCGATTATTGCGAGCAGTAAAACTTATAAAATGTGATATATAAGCTGCAATTAAACTTTGATTGTATTGATACAATCGAACATTGTTATCATCTTCCCATCGATTTACATTATTATCAATATTCCAATAGCTTAATCAAGTACTTTCAGGACATGTATATTCAGCTGGTTCATTTATTATTAACAATGGACAATGTTCTTTTTTATCGCTAAATTGAATATGATCAGCATTGAAATGAATAACTGATATAATTCGATTATAATTTTCTTCTAATGTTCCACTTTCAGGTACATAATCTTCGTTTGTCCATACAGTATTTGGGAACGATATACTTACATCAGACTTTGATTCTGATTCTTGTGCTATTTTATATTCAATTATTCGATAAGAATAATACATGACAACATTACTTCCATACATCTCAGCATTTCCACATTGAGGACACATAATTTTCACAGTAGAATTGAGCTCTTCCGTAACGTTTGATGTTAGTTTTTCATTTAGTTTTTTACAACATTCGTAACAAAATAGAGCTGAACAATTTGGATCAAGACAATCTATGTTTTTCTGGTATTAAAAGACAGTTTAAACATTTTAAAGCCGAAGTCCCTTCCATTTCAAATTTATCAATAATTTTTGATTAACGATACTCCGATAATCGAACTTTATTGTAACATGTTGGACAATAATGTTCATGATTTGAACTATCACAACTAGATTCAATACAAATGCGACAAAATACTTGTGTACAATATGGGCATTCCAAATTATCATCATTGAGTTGTGATGAACAATTTAAACATTCAAGTTTATCTATAAAAATTAGTGAAGATGTTGACGGTTTATTCATTAAAGTAGTTGAACAAGAAACAGTTTCAACTGCTTGTGCTAAATTATTTGCATCTGATGAACTATCATCATGGATATGTAGAGATCTATACTACATCGTTTATTTCTAGAATTTACCGGCTTCTAAAATATAAATTCCAAAGCTGATTTTTATTAGCGTTGGCGCACGTTATGAGTTAGCTTTTAAACTTTGAATTTTGTTACATCTCTTTCAACTTTATTTACAAAAAAATGTGTATATAAGTTACATTAAACGAAACAAAATCATTGGTCAAGAAATTGCGGGATTATCTATTCGGTTGCTTGTGCACGCATATAATTGGTATTTTTAATATTGAAATTATCAGGTACTGCTTGAATTTGCCAATACTGATGACTGTTGTTATTATATGATGGGAACTATATTTTGCGTGATTTCTTGATAAGCGATTCCGTATCTTCACGTGGCATCCAAATACCAGGATGTAGGGGCACAAAAAGAGCAAATGCAAATACAATCAGGAGACATTCAAAAACATAAAAGTACACTTCATGTATAGCAAGATAACCTCGAAAACCCGTAGAAAATTCTACGATACGATAAATAGAACGAATAATCAATAGAATCATACTAAGATACAATGCATAGAATATTTTTACCCATCGTTCCTGTCCAGTAAAATCAGCTTTACCCCGATGAATAGACCAATGTAAGTGAAGTGTAACAAAACCAAAAAAGCAAAAGCTAACTAAATTGATACCTAATCCTCCAATCAACACATTACTTCCGAGTGGTATGTTACTTAGACTGCCACTTGTTATGAGTCCTGCGCCTGCTGATTGAACTCCAATTGATAGTATATCTGAGGTTATGAATCCGAATTCAACAAATTTTGGATTCACTATTGAATATTGTCGACCAACCAATCGAATAAGACGACCAACCAATAAATAATCGGCTAATGCTAAACCAACCGGAGCCAAAACAATGCAGCAATACATAATGATATAACTTAGAAGAAAAAGTGTAATAGTTTAAAGTGAATGCTAAAGGAATTTCTTTACAGTCATTATCACGACTTCTGTACTTATTTTTACATAAATTTCAATTATAAGAACTCAACTAATAGTGTTTCAGCGCTTAGTATTTATACATACGGTGTTCTTTGATCAGGGTTCTTAGCTAGTGACCATCTATATGCATAGCCAACCACTTCTGCAATGCCGGAAATAGTCATTACCAAAAAATACCATGTTCGATGCTTAAGTGAAAATATCGTTAACAATATTGTTACTAGACCGTACACAACAGTTGAAGCTATGGTTAGGTCACGATTTGGTAGATAGCCAAAAGGGTTATTAGGATCTAAACGTAGCATATTACTGATTTATTTTAAAGAATCGAAAAGAAATTTCGAGTCCTACCAACAGCAGGATTATAGGTAGTAGTATTGACATTCATTTATTTCGCAAGTGTTTTGCTAGTTTTAAACGAATATGAAACCAAGTCTAAAACACATTAACCATATGATAAAGAACACAGCAAGTGTTTCTTATTTATTAAAGTGGGTGTAATAAAAAACAAACAAAATATTGTGAGGCACTCTCTCGTTGTTTTCCATAAATATTAGCTAGTACAAGATAATAAAAAAGAGAGGTATATGCAACATTAAAAGTTCGTTTTCATCTCGTGTATTACCATTGCAGACTTGCTACACGAATGGCAACTCAAAATAAAAGAAGTGTGCGTTTATGACGGATTGATAAAGTAACAAAAATTAAAATGACGGTTACAAGCACTTTAAAGATGATAAACTAAAATAACTCAAGCATAAGCCGACCGAAAGAACTTCAATATTTACTAGAACATTCACCTTTTTATGTAGAGATAAAAATGGACACTCACGTTTATTCGTAACACTTGCTATCATAGGCTTACTACTATTTTGACTGGGAAGGAGCAGTAAACTTTGTTTTTTATTATTATCACAATGCACCATCTTATCATAGCAATGTTCTGTTAAGTTGGACTTTTGTATTCCACTCAAACGAATATGTTTCATCTCAACAATACGTAATTCTGTTCTAGATAATGCATCTTGCGATAAAACATTTTTGAGTTCTACCAAAATATTTTACAAACTTAAATTTCATGATACTAACACAACTTTAATATTGAACTTGACGAAATATAAAGTGTTTGTTTGAATTCATGTGATAACAATAAAAGTTCTTTCGCATAGCTTACTAATCGAGAGTACCTTCTTCAATATACCTGGTAGATTACTCTATGTTGTCTTTTATAAATACTACATGGTGTCTGTTTAAAATGTTTAAAAATATTTGAAGTTTTATTAAGACTTAACTGAGCTATTGAACTTTTGCTACGTTAAACTTCTAGAAATCCTTAAAGAACTTTCTATTTACAAATTATCTTAGTATTTTTACCTCATAGGGATTGTGAGTGATCACTTTATGAAATATGCAAATGCATACATTTCTCATAATAGTAAAACGATACGATTTCACTCGCATCACATTAACAATACCCGATGACTCCTCCAGACAATAAACGAGTATGTCTGTAGGCTTTTATTCTCTGATAAAAAAAGCTGCAGATTTTCATATACCCAGGTCGTAGAGGTACGGTGGGAAACAGCCGAAAAGCACGGGAAAGCGCTGGAAAGTGGAAGCAGTATTCCGACCGGAAATTACTGTTTTTTTCCTATGGATTCTGGTCAGTTTCCTGTGATTTCCGGCTGAAAGATGACCGGAATACACCGGAAAAAAATCCGCCAATTTCCGACTGGAATACTGCTTCCACTTTGCAGCGCTTTCCCGAGCTTTTCGGCCAGATACGGTGATTTTTCCGCATCTTTCCGGTCAGTTCCTACAGTATTCGTCTTCCGGAATCATTGACCTGGGATACATAGGTTCCATCGCAACCACTTCTCTTTTTGTGCATTATTGTCGTACTAATGCTGCACCTATTACAAGGTATTGTATTGGGTCTGATTAGTACGGTACCTATATATCTGACTTCATTCGGTGCTACGTGGAAGCAACAAGGTTCATTGTCGTTTGTCATGCATTCATTCAGTTTGAAATTATTATGGGCTCCTCTGATTAATGCCTTTTACATTCGTCAATTGGATCGTCGACAAACTTGGATACTACCGGTTCAAGTGTTGATCGGTTTGATGTTGATTATTATTTCGTTTCGAGACGTGTCCCTATTCTAAAATTCTAGAATTCTGGACTAAATTTATATGAATTGATGTGATATTAGCATAGATGGAATTTTGGAATTTTCAGAATTCTAGATTTTAGAATAGGGCCACTGCTGTATAGTGTGTGTAATGTTTTGACAATTGATTTTCAACTGATGCTTCTGCTTCGTCAGCTTTATCAGATGCATCTTTTAATTCAACTATTTGATGTCTTTTTTTCAAGGGTTCTTTTATTTCCATTTATTTCATGATCTTCTTCCACCTCCTCTTCATCTGGTATATCGTTTTCATATTGAGCAATTTGAATCACTTGCATAGTTAAAAATACGTCTCATTTTGTAAACGTTAAATATGTTATTTTTATTTGAAAAATATTAAATATCTATACATGACGATAGATAAAGACAGCGACCAGACAAGAAATCGAGAGGGTTCTTGTGTTTTATTTTAGATAATGAATAAAAGCAGAATTAAAAAAGATTCTTCTTATTCACAAAAGAGAGGTTAAAGGAAGAACAAGGACAGACTAATGTGAATATAGTATGTAGAACAGCTGAGAGAAAAAAGAAAGAAGAACAAATGTGATTCACTCTACTGCTATTTGAATTTTTATACTGACCCTTTATAGAAAAATTGACTGCCAAAAAAATATTTTTATTGATCTTTAAATTTATTTACAAACCTCATTAATTTTTAACTGACCATTCAAGTAATTTACTGATCAATCAATAATTTGACTGATTTTATAATTTACTGGCTGTTTCATTTATTTTACTGACCATAAATTATATCTCCTTTCCTCAAGAGCAAACCTATTTCTATGAAATTCTTATCTGTCTTCTGTTGGGTTTGGTTTGGTTTATCATGTCATGGCGAACTATCCATCAACTTCAGGCATTACCCGTCGATAATTGGCATTTGCGACCATGTACATAAACACTCGATGTAAATGATCATCGTTCTATAAAAAAAACGACGCCCAAGGATGAACAACAAGAATCGCCTATTATCTCTAGCAATAAATTATGTTTAACATGGCTATTGATTAGCAAATGAAGGATTGATACATAGAGAATATAATCTTTTGTTTTTGTTCGCTATGTATGTTATGTGAAGTATTCATTGGAAAATACTTTTTCAAACGAGAAAATGCGCATGGTTTTTTTGATTGAACATCGCATAAGAAAATAATATTTATATTTCTTATGTCTGACCATATTCGAGAATATATAACATTTTAATAATAAACGAAGGACGGAAGAAGTTTCGAAAATTTAAAAGCAATTAAAATAATTGGATTGAACTATTGATTGTATGGAAATCTTAGACCCTGTTGCAGGTCACAGAATCACGATGTTGGTTTCGTATGATGCAACATAAATCAGTAAGTCAAATTTATATCTGATAAAAGCTTTTTATTAATAATTAAAAAAGAAAAAATAATTCGATTAAGAAGATTGACTATGTTTGATTTCATTTTTATATTTCTCAATTTCTAATTTAATGGTATCATGATCAGTATCAACTATCCATTGATGAAATTCTTCGTCAGTTTTACCAAAACGCTTTTCGAAGTTTTTCATATGCACTCGAACCATATGTTTTCCATCATCGATATCACAAAAATAACGACCATTATATTTATCTTTCAGCTGTCTTTTTTCTTCACGTTGGCATAATCCTTGATGATAATCTTCTTCTTTCTTAAAATAGATTAATGCTTGTTGACGAATCTTACGAATAAATTCATTGTGATCTTGAGAAGACTCATTGGTTTCACTTTTTGATAGTTGATTTAAATATGCTCGAAATTTGATATAAATAGGACGTTTAGATGTGCGCTGTCGATGTGCATGATTAAGTTGCTGATCATCAAAATAAACACAGCGAAAATATTTTCCGTCAATTATCCATTGAAAAAAATCATTTTCACTATCGAAACCTTTCATATATTGTTCATAATTATAGCCAAGAAAATCAAATATTTCTTTAACATTTCTTGATAATATTAACTTGGTTGATGTTGTTGTCGGATCGAATTCTTGTGTATGTACATTCATCCAAAGACCTTGCATACCATATTTCAAACCAATTTTATGACAAATATTGCCAATTAAACCTCCTAAATCGGAATAGGATAAGTAAACAGTTGCATTATCAAATTGTTCTTCTGGTACAAGAATAAAATCGACTTGAAATTGTTCAAAATCAAACGAATAAACATCACCATTCATTACAATTTCATTTGGATTAAATAATTCTTCAATTAAATTTCGAATATTCATTGATGATTGACATACCATAAGAACATCGATATCACCAAAAGATTCTTTGCATGGAAATTCTCTAGGCACATCGAATTGATCAATACGTCCTTGAAGTTTGTTTAATATACGTTCCTTTAATATATAGTATTCATTTCGTGCATAGCGACGAGTTACTACATTTTTCAGCGCATTTCCACCCATACTTTTGTTATGCTCTTGTTTTTCTTTTGTGTCTTTCTACTTCTGCTATAAAGTTTGCATTTATTAATAATAATAAAAAATCTCATGCAACTGTTATTACACAATTACGATGGCAAATGATTCAATGATGTAGACAACATGACTCATCAATTGGCAAACGAAAATTGTGATGAAACAAATATATGAACATCAATACCTGCACTTTTTGACAAAAAAAACTCAAGTCTATGGCGCTCCCAGAAGATATAAATATTTTACTACGTGCATCGCGAACACTAAATAAAAGAAATAAAAATCTGTCGCTTTTTTAAGATCTTAAATTAGGGTATACATTGTAAAGTGTACTTTTTTAAGTCAATGAAAAGAAGGTAAACTTGAATTTGGTCGAAAGTAAAAATGTCGAAAATACGAACATTGAAATAAAACTTCGTTATAAAAAAATGGAAGTTTAAATGACGACTGTTTGGAGAAGTGTGTGATGCAGATTTCATTATTTCACGACGAATATTGACTTATCTTACTGTAAATTTATGATTCGTCTATCACACTATTGTTCATTCAGGACAAAGAAATGAATAAAGAAGAATACGAATATTACCAAGATAAATAAACACGTTGTATGATATATATATATATATATATATATAGCAACTATCTGATTACAGCATGTGAACTCCTTAAAAGTTTGTTTTTAATTGTGATAAAAAATAAGTTTTAATCAAGCAGATAGAACATTGTTTAATTCAGCTAAAGTGAGTCCAATAGGTCCACGAGAAATTTCTTTTATCCCGTTTTACTTTTCTATATATAAGTTACAAACCCACACCCTTCTTTTAGTCCTTTTACTCCCTGTACTCCTTTTACTCTCTATCAAGGGTGATGTATGTTCGAAAGATAGCAGCTTTCTTCAGATATACACACTGTGTGATGTGAACAAGCGAATTCGTCGTTAAAACGTTGCTTGACTATACTATATTATTTTTTATTTTCTGTCTTTATTTCATCATTTTAATTGTAAACGTTTTAATTTCAATCCTGAGTCAACCATTTGAACTTGAAAAGTGATAATCATAAACTATGATTTCTTGTTTCATTATCAGAAGTTATTTGTCTTTAGCACTACTATTACAGAAGTAAAGGTTGTAAAAGGATTGAAAGGAGTAAAGGGAGTTCAATATATATATAGTTTAGTAAAACGGGATAAAATAAATTTCTCGTGGACCCCTCAAGAATCGCACCAATATCATAATTATAAAAATTCTCCTCCTCTACCGCCACCTATTTATCGACCAATGTAAAAACAAAGCATATGCATTGGATCAATTTTATCATGTAAGCAAGAAGAATTTATTTCGTGCTATTATTATGTACATATAAATATATCTATAAACATAAAATGATTTTAAATTAAGAAAATACATTTTAGATAAAATAAAATGGCTACTGGACTTAATACTAATGAATGGCAAGCAGCTGGAGACCTTGAAATTGAAGCGATGCAAGATCTTTATAAAAGGTTATTGAATTTATTTTAATTAAAAATTATATATTGACTTTTTTTCTTCTATTATTTAAATAAAGAATGACAACAACTTGTCATAAAAAATGTGTTACACCAAGATATAAAGATTCAGAATTAACTAAAGGTGAATCTGTATGCATTGATCGATGTGTTGCTAAATATATGGATGTAAATTATTTCGTTTTATTTAAATCTCAATGTTTATTTATTTATTTATTTAGGTTCATGATCGTATTGGTAAACATTTAACATCAATGACGTTACAACAGCAACCAGCATTACAAAATCAAGCAGCAAGTGATCCATCACAAGCTGTTGGATCATATAAATAAAACCTATCGTAATTTGTTTTCTTATTCATCAAAAGATTGTCTGTTTTTTGTTTGTTATCTATGCTCATTTTGAGCATTTTCCCTATAAAATAAACAAAACAAAAAAGAAGAGATAAGATATTCTTCCAGCTAAATCAAATCCATACTTATTTTCTTACGAATATTTAGCATACTAATAGATTTCAGTAATAGAGATTCAATTAATTGTTCTTTATTTTGAAATCTTATACGCATAAACACCAGCAATCTTTTATAATTCGTACTCATCGATTAATTTATCGACAGTGGTGTTTTTTCATCAAAAATTGATGAGCACAACGACTGATTATAATTGATCATACTGGAAACCGCCTATTTCAATGAAATTATTTCTATCAACATTGAGAAAACAAACCATTATTAGAAAACCAGGTCATCGCTCAGTATTTTGGCTAGTAGACTTGGACTAGAGATAGAATTCATTTTTCTAGAGTCAATTTGAATAGAAAATTGTTCACGAATTCTGCTAGTCCTTTGACTTTGCAAATATGTAACATATCAATAATAGCAATGAGAAATCTTGAGTATTGTAAATTGATGTAGTCAGTTTTCTTCTCGTAAACAACAGAACACGTGTTTTGGTGTCTCATCGATTTCTGTAAGCAGAGGACGTACAAAACTTGCGACCATCTCTTTTCCAAAAGAAGCAATAGATATTTCCTATTGCATCTACTTGCACAAAGTGAACTGTATCTTTATCAGTTATGAAGTCAAGATCATTAAATGACGTATTTTATTCATGGTACAACTTTTTACTCTTTTATTGAAAAATAAATAAATCTTTAATTTGTTGAATATTATTAAATGTTGATAATTTATTAATAAAAGATCTGATACCAATTTTATTGATTAAATTATTTAAATCGACTTCATTACAAAATTGTTTAAATAAATCATTTGATGTTAAAAATTTTAATTGGTTATAACTTAATTCAATATTTGGTGAATCATATTTATTATTGTTTATATTATTTACTGTTTCTTTTTTTGCTGGATACTGCTTTAAAAGAAATAATTGCATATTTAACTTAAATTAAAAAAATACAATTAAATTAGTTTTAAATAAAAAATAAAATTACTTGTTGACTATAAAATAATTCATTGATTTTTTTATACTCATTTAATTTCTTCCATCGATTTTGTAATGAATAAGATGATCGTCCAGGAAATAACAATTGAATTTCCGACCAACGACCTAAAATATGTCTCTATTCAATACTACATATTTGACACAAAAAGAAATAAATCTTAGACATTTTTTTTCTTAAGAATTCTGAAATTTATCGACAATGAGAAAGTTATTCATAAAATAAAACATATATATATATCAGAATTAAAATACTCTAATACATGTTCTTTTAATTATTCAATAGTGCAGAAAATTTAAAATTGGTTTAAAATATAGAGAAGATCTTTTTTCCTTCTATTTACAATTTACCATTTTTAATTTGATGTTGCTGAATTAATAATTGATCTTCTTCTGGTTGGAAATCTTTTTTTAGATTATTTTTTGTTAAATGAATAAATCTTCGGTAGCATTTTGTTTGTGAACGACCAATTACATCTATCGAGACTAGATTCCAATTTATTTTAGTACGATTTGATTGTTTTAATACACTTCGAAGAAGATTCTTTATTAAAAAAACATAAAATAAAACTTTAAAATAAACGCAAAACTAAATACTTGATCTTCTTCTAATTTCCATACGCCGCGTTTAACATTTGGATCGATATTGCGCCATTCTCGACGGATGGTTGAAAGACTGAAGCCCATTTGATAGGCAACTTTATTTAATGATATATAATTATTATCACGATTCTTCTCGATTATTTCTTTTACGTCTTGTATTTGATCTTTTGAAAATTTCCTTTAATAAATAATAAAAATGAACGAAAATGTTTTCAATAAAAATTTATTTTTACATTTTACTTAAACGAGAATTTTCTAAAAACATATAACGACTTGCACACGTATATGATGAACGTTGAGGCTAAAATAAACAATTATTTAACTCGCAATGCAAAATATTGAAAAGATAACATTCGTCGAATTGATATTTTTAGAGTAGACAAACATGATGGGTGGTATCTCTTTAATTTCTATATCGGCTTACAAAATGTGAAGCAATGATATTCCATTGTTGAGCAAATGAACCATAATTTTGTACTAAACTTTCAAGTAATTGATCTTCTTCTGATGACCAACTTGCATTTGAATGAATTAATGGTAAGCATATTTGTTGCCAAGCATTTTTACAAGATTTCTCTGTATATTGATTGTTCATCTAATAGAGATTGAGTTTATTTAAATTTGCCAAGAAAATAATTTATTCTTACTAGTATTTGACAAATGTTTGTCCAATCAATAAAACTATCGATATTTTCTTCGTCGATTAATTCTTTATTTGATAAATCTCTAAAGGAATTGAATTAAACTATTAAATCATAAAGTAAAATAATGAAACCTTAAATCGTCAAGTTGTTTTTTAATCAATTCAATTTTTTTATTACGAATGCTTTGATCAGCTGTTGATCTTTCGAGAGTTTCAATTCTACAAAAAATAAAAATGAACTTGAAATTTCAAAAAGGAAAATAGATTTTACTTTTCAATCAGTTGATTTTGTTTATTTAAACGAATATTTTTCGCAATATTTTCAATTAATTTTTTAACTATTTCATTTGAACCTTAATTTAATGAAAAGCTTTTACAAGAAATCGTATTCTGCAATAATCAACTTACTCAGACGTGCTTTTTCTTCACGCTGCATCATTCTACGAATATTTTGTATTGATTCATTATTTGTCTTAAAAATGAAATTTTATTTCTTATATAGAAAAATAATTTAAATTTACTGCTAAATGACTTGAAATATAATCATTATTAATATGAAATATTTTTGTCGGAATAATTTCATTTACTGATTGATTTGATTTATAGGAAACTTCCTTTTGATGAGAATAAAAAAATATTAAACATTAATTTTATTTTTTTTTAAATAAACTTACAGCTGATTGAAAATATTTTGATAGTTGAAATAAGTTTCGTTGATAAGATAAATTAAGTGCTTTAGTAAACGCTAGCAGAGATGATTGATCAATATGAGGATAAATAGTGTTCAAATCTTTGACTAAATCATAACAATTCACAGTTTCATCAAGATCTTCATTCTTTATGTCGTTGCCAGTGAAGATTTTTGGAATGGGTTGTGGAAATGCTTGTAAAGAAAAACAAATTTGTCTCTTCATTAATGATTATTTTAAATATATATGAGAATATTTTTCTCTACTATCAACTACATTTTCTAGTTCCAGTCAAGAACTGCAGAGTAAAAGATCTCTTTTTTTAAACTAATGAACATGTTCATACGAATTTTTCTATTTTTGGCAATAGCAAATGTATTTACCAGCATTTAATACAGCTTCAATTTCAACATCATCAACACGAATATTCAAAGCGCGTTCAATTTTTTCAATATCACTTTTAATTATATCAGACATCTGAAAACAAAATGCATCTATAAAAGCAGTCAAAGGAATGCAGAAATTTATCTTAGAAAATAATAAAAGAATTCTGAGAAATAAATTTAACATTCGCTATTTCATTTAATAGTGAGATTTTCTTCAGTGTTGATGGTTTTGTTGTTAATGAAAATGTTTTTCAATTAATAAAATAAATCCATAGTGTATATCCAGTTATCCAACGGAATATTTGCGTGATTCAGAAGATAAACAATGTAAGTGAATATGAAAACAACTCTTGAATATTTATCATCTACGTTAATATGAATTTTTCATACTAATAAAAAATCCATTTTAGAATTCAAACTAAGCTATCCGATGAAATCATTTTTCACAGGAATTTCTACATCAAACAATCCACATTTTACCAATTCAACTAATCATCCAATACATTTAATAGTTAATTTGCACAATGATTCAATCAATTCTAGAATTGAAGCTTGAACAAAAATCATTTAACTATCCAATTGATTGTATTTATTCACGAATGACTTCAGAATATATGTCTGTATGAATGATTTTAGCTGAAGTACGTTAACAGTATCTTGTTATATTTTTTGTCTTATTTAAAAGTCATACTTTGAGTACGAAACTTTTCATCAACGTTTTTGTTTGTTTGTAAGATAATACCAATAATATTATTGAAATAAAAACAAAGCTTGCTTCCTTTTTCTTATTGCACTAGTTTTTCGCATCGTAATTTCTTCAATAATGTGTCATCTTCTTATAGAGTTCTCAGTCATGACGGGATAAGTCACAGAGAGTAATGACGCCTCATTTATGCATCTTTTTGGAATGCCACAGACGAGTGTCTGGTGAAAAAACAGGAAGGAGCTCGCTTGTTTTTATTATTTTGTTCGCGTTTTTTTGTTTTTGTAGATATGCATTATTTCTTGAATTGGTTGATGTTGTCAATTGCAATAAAAACAAGAAATCTATCTGTTAGGAGACTAATAGGAGTAGTAGCATCAATAAATACGTGACATTCAAGCATTTTTCATGTTTATCGAGACCACAGCGTAACGTTTTTCTCCTGGGTATCGAAATTTGCAGAATTAAAAAAATACACATTTACATATAAACAAATTTTTATCATTAGAAAGATTATTGTTTGTATTAATATGTCGTCCAAAGCTCCATGTGGCGATCATCGTTCTACTGATTGTTCAGGTAAACATGGTAAAAGTGTTAATGCTGGAATTGCTTCAAGTTTTACAAGTGATCCATCTTATCGTGGTTCATTGGCACCATCGAAATTAGATGCAATTCATCAAACAAATAGTTGTAAACAAGCTAAACAACTTGAACGAACCAAAGAATAATATTAAAAACTAAAAAGACGAATTGATCTATGTGAACTTATTTTGGTTATTACTTGCTCATATTTGTTGTTTCATAGTCTCAAATTGATTCTAATTAATTAAGTTGGCCGAATGATAATAGTACACAGCAGGATTGATTTTCTTTTTGTGTTTGATTGTTATTCTCTATGAATAGTACGTTATTCATGGGGTCAACTATATGGAATCCTTGGGGAAGAAGAGAAGCAGAGATATTGAAGTTATTTTGCCTGTTTGTTTCTAGTAAAGTTAGTATATGAAGCCACTTTCCATGTATATCAATTTTCTTTCCTGTTTATTACTCTTGATTATAGCTGTATGTTAGTATGAATAGAACTTCAGCGAATCGTATTTGGACAAACATAAAAGAAGAAAAGTATTAAGAATTATTTCCTGGCGCAGTGCTAGTGCGTATGTTGTTTAGTATGGCATGGATAGGCTTCTTTCCCGATTCTTAGTTGTGCTATTTTTTTGCGTCGATGTGGAGAAGAGAACACTTGAATAATGGCTCTGTTCTTGATTGGTTTTATACTTCTATTGCCTATTAAAATCTCAGGGTCGAGTAACGAAACTATTGTCTTAGATCCATTTTATGTTCGTGCTCGAATGTATGATTCTCATACAGCTACTGTTCAATTTGAAATAGGTCGAGAAACTGATCAACGAACATGTGAAATGTACAAATTTACAATTCGTCACAATCGTGCAGTGACATATTCAATGCCGGAGCAAAATCTAACTTATTGGAGAAATTCACTTGAATTAAAACATTTAGCTGCTGGAAAGTATCATGTATGTGCGATCATTTGTTCTGAACGGTTACAACAGCAATTTAATCGTTCGAAAGGATACGATAATAAGACTCGTGCAGAACCAATATCAACTTGTGTTACTTTTCAAGCATCACGTTCTCATTTTCTCGTACTGACTTTGTATATTCTTGTTTTTATATTTCTTGTTTTTTCGCATGTGACATATTCATTACGTAAACGAAAAATTCAGGATCGGATTAAAATGTCGTTACTTGAACTTGAAAGTTCTTTACAAAAATGGCGTGCAAGTCAAGCAGCACATGTATCAACTGATCAAACACATTCGTATCATATTCTTCAAAGTCTTATTAATCTACCAGCAGTACCTATTGAACAAGCACAATTATCACGATTAGAATGCGATGGTCAAATAGAACATCCAGTACTTTTTCATCTAGCAGCTTGCGATCAACGTCAACCTTCAATTTAACATAAAAACGAAACGATTGAATTTATTTAAAAAAGAAAAAGAAAGGAAAAACATCGCCCCTTCGTTTACATATTTATACATCTATATATATCGCATCTTATCTTTATACAATATCGAAGAAAAATAGCATATCTATTCATTGTCGTTGTTCACTGGATTTAAAAGATTATAAGTAATACAGTATTCAGGATAAGCTTGTTCACCACGATAAATAACATATTCAGGATAGGCTAAGCCACCTTGAGTAGGTCGACCTATAACGGAATGATGGCCAGGTGGTGCATGAGCTAATTTCGATGCACTATATTGTAAAAATGATCGTCCAAGACAAACACGACATAATAACATTTGTCTACAAAAAAAAACACTTTTCTCTTGTACGAAAGTGAAAATATCAATTTTCTTTCTATTACCTTGCACATAGATAACATGATTTATCTGTATGTAATGCACATCCATTTCCACCACCAATACCATAAATATATTGATTTGATTTAGATGAATTTTCTGCAAAATAAATTCCTGCGCCTATACGAGAAAATAATATTGTCATCGAAAGTAATAAAATATCAATTAAACTAACCAAACATGCCAGTGATAGATGCATGTCTTTCGTCAAAGCCTTTATGCATAATGGAATGAAGAAATGGCGAACCATGAAATAGTAGACGTTCATTTTCATGACCATTATTATCTTCTTGAATTTCATTTCGACGATGACAATAACGATCCCATAAACGTCGATTACGAATTTTTTCAATCTAATTTAAAATTTGATAAAAAAAAACTTTAGTAAATAACTTTCTTATTATTACTTTTAGTACTACATAACGAGTAAATATTCCACCACAATTATCTTTATGTTCACGAATAGTACTTTGTAACTAGAAGAGAGAGAGAGAGAAAGAAAATCTTAGGAAATTTTAATAGAATTTTGTTTTCTGTTTAACATTACTTCATCTTCAACAAGTCGATATTCTCGATCATTTGCATCCAGTTCAATAAAAACTGAGCCTCTCTCAGGAATATTCGACCATGGATCTTTTGCTTGTTTATATAATCGTTCAATACATTTAAGTAATTTGTGTCGTTCACCATAAGCAACAACACCAATATCTTTTAAATCATTATGTGTCATTTCAGCAAGTATATCAAGTGTTATATGTTCACGTTCAAATAATTCTCTGATTGGTTCTTGTTGTTGACTTGATTGAAATTGACATAAACTTAAAAATTCATCCATAGTCATATGAAGTGCTTGTTCTCGACGTTCTTCATCTGTTACTAAACTCATGCTACCATCGCCGATGGGTAAGTGACGTTGAATAGTCGATTGCTGTTGACTTGATGCAGATGTTAAACGTTGTCTTGAAGGATTACTATCATTAGTTTCGGCGCCGAGTATTGATGTTGTTTCACGAGTCGTCAACGATAATGTTGTTCGATAGAGATTACCAGTTGGCGATGTTGGAGATATTGGAATTGACATTGCATCTAATAGCAAGGATTTAACATCATCAGCAGTGGCTAAATCTATTGGCGTTTGGTTTTCTTGATTTTGAAGATGTGGATTTGCACCATGAGCAAGTAATAGGGAACATAATTGAGTACGACCTTTAGATGCAGCTTCATGCAAAGGCGTATACGACCAATTATCACGAGCATTAACATCAGAATGATAATTAATTAATAGAGTAGCAACATCAACATGACCAAACGATGATGCATTATGAAGAGCTAGGAAAGAAGACGAAGAAAAAAAAAACATATTTCTATTCAAAATATTCAATATGGATATTACCTATGAGTCCACCTTTATCAACAGCATTAGGATTGCTACCATTTTCCAATAGAAGCTGAGCTATTTCATAATGATTGTATCCAGCTAGAAATAATTAACAATTTTATATAGAAAATTTTAAAAAAAGATTTGTGCATGTTTATTTACCAGCTAAATGTAACGGTGTACTATTTCTTCCTAATGGATCTCGGCAATTAACATTTTCAGGTGTCAATAATTTTCGCAACCGTTCTAGATTTCCTTTTTTAGCTAATTCTAAAATAGCATTATCGCCACGAAGTAAATCTGCTACATCACTATCACGTTCTTTAACTAAATCGAGTGGTATTGCACCATCACGATTCTTTTTATTTATATCAGCACCGTTTTGAATAAGCAATTTACATATTTCAAATTTTCCTTTAGCTGCACTTTCATGTAATGGTGTTACTTTCCATAGATCAGTTACTTGAGATGACGCACCATGTTTAAGTAAAAGTGCTGTTACTTCAAGATGACCATAACTACAACTAGGTAACCACAAGAAAAAAAGTAATTGCATAAATGATTCGAATTATTACGATTTATTTTACCTATTGTGTAATGGAACAAGTCCGCCTGAAAAAGAAATTAGAACAAAACATTATTGAAGAAAACCCTCTGTACGATACAAGTCGATTGAATTACCTTTATCCCTTGCAGTTACATCAGCACCTGTCGATAGTAAATATTCAACAACTTGTAGTCGATTATATCCTGCAGCAAAATGAAGTGGTGTACTATTTCTACCTTGAGCATCCCGACAATTGACTAG
Source organism: Rotaria socialis (assembly GCA_905331475.1). Classification (NCBI taxonomy): domain Eukaryota; kingdom Metazoa; phylum Rotifera; class Eurotatoria; order Philodinida; family Philodinidae; genus Rotaria; species Rotaria socialis. Next base: position 39,361 of record CAJNYU010001182.1, read on the forward strand.
TGATGGATTGAAAGTAAGCACACGCTAAGGAAAAGAAATTTTATTTAAAAAACAAAAAGAAAAGCTTTTGCCTTAGAAATCAATCAATATACCTTAACAACATCAACATCACCGGATTTGGATGCTTCAAGTAGTTGTAATTGAAGATCGGTTACATTCGGTGTCAATATTGCTTTTTCATTTTCATAAGCTAAAAAAAGAATTTTATTTAAACGTCACTTCTAATCACTTACTCATCAATAATTGTTGAATAATCGATGATGAAGCTACGTCTAATGCTGTTTGTCCGCATGATGAAAGAATTTTAGTACCAATTTTATGAATAATCAAAAATCGACACGCATTTGTATGTCCATTTTTCGCTGCATGATGCAACGCAGTTTGTCCTTGGCCATCCAGTAAATTAATCTATAAATTATAAATTTTCAAAAAATGAAACTAGAAAGTTTTTGATGTATTTACATCAGCTTTATGTTTCAATAACATATCTAAAATGTCACTATGATCAGCAGCAGCACATAAATGAATAGGAGCGATTTGTCTAACATAAAACAAAAGCAAACCGATCAAAAAGAAAATCAGCAATTTATTTACGTCGTATTTAAAACATTGATAAGAGCACCACGTCGAAGTAACATTTCAAAAATTTGTCGACGATGTTTCGTAGACGACGAGGTACAAGCAACATGCTATAGATTAAATGAATAGCTTTGTCTATTATTATGATTAATCACAGAACCTACTAATGGTGAATCTCCTGTTTTAAAATGTTGAAAATTAATTGTTTCATTAGTTAGAAATTTTTTAATTCGATGTAAATCTCCTTGCTGTACAGCATTCAGAAGCGAATATCCATTATATTCATCTAGAAAATGAATCATTATCAACAAAAAGAACTCAACACCATTGTCAACATACATAAAATTCGATCTCGTAATTCTCGACTTGCAGCGATGTCAAGTGCTGTTTTACCATGACAATTTGCTAATGTGAGATCTGCTCCGTGAGTCAATAGAAGCGTACAAACATCAACACGTGATTTCGAAGCAGCTTCATGAATAGGTGTATATTGCCATAAATCAGAAGCATTGATTTGAGCACCATGCTAAAACATTTATAGTCAAATATTAACTCTAACTAAAAACTAATCTTACTTGAATTAAAAGTTCAGCAACTTCGTAATCTAAATATAGAACTAGTCAATAAATATACAAAAGAGTAAATATGACTTACGTCCATATGAAGCAGCATTGTGTAATGGAACCTAAATAAACGTATTTTGAATAGAGTGTTGTATCAGCCTTATTTCTAAACGTATTACTTACGAGTCCACCTTTATCTTTGCATGAAACATCAGCACCACGTGCAAGTAATATTTTACAAATTGCTAATCGATTGTAACCAGCTATAAATATAAAAACAAAAGGCTTTTACAAATTATTTTTTAATATTAAAAACAAAAATACCAGCGAGATGTAATGGCGTTGACTAAGGAAAAGTGGAAATAATTGATATTTTTAGTCGATGATTAAATGAAAATTTGAACATACTTTTCTTCCATCACTTGCATGACAATTGACATTAGCCAATGTTAGTAAACTTAGAAGTTTTTCTTCATTACCCGATCGAGCTGCTTCGAGTAATTCATCTTTTCGATATTCACCTATTAGGAAACAATCGATATCAATTTATTCTGTAGAATGAAATTGTTTTACCAGTCAGTACTGGCAGAGTTGATGAATCAGCCAGATCAAGAGCACTTTTTCCATCACTATTTTTTAAATTTGGATCTGCTCCATGTTGTAAAAGAACTGAAGAATAGAAATCTAATAAATGATTTGCTTGAGAAAAAAAATAAATAACACTTACTAAGACAAACATCAACTTTTCCTTTACTAGCTGCTTCTGCAAGTGGACTATAATTCCAGCTATCCAATGCATTGACATTGGAATGATGATTCAAGAGTAATTGAACAACTTCAGCATGACCAAAACTTGCTGCATTATGTAATGGTATCAAACCTCCATCATCTTTCATATGAACATTAGCATTTTGACTTAGCAGATATTCAACTACATCTTTACGACCAAATCCTAGAATAAACTTTCTCTGTTATTTGATTCTATTTTCTTCTTCCGAAGTGGGTAGAAAATGTTTTAATTGCCACAGATTGAATTGAATTTCATCGATAGAATATCAACATAAACTAGAATTCTTACCCGAACTAAAATGTAGAGGTGTTGATTTTCTTCCAAGAATATCTTGAGCGTTGATATTCTCCGGTGTAATTAATTTTTTCACTTTAATTAAATCTCCATTCCGACAAGCTTCAAATAGTTCTTTTAATAATTCATCCATTCCTAATAATGATCGTCATCGTCATTAATCATATCGGATAGACAGGCTTTGTTATTTCCTTTTTCTCAATATCTATTTTTTTTTGACAAGTCAAAATGAGAAAAGAAAACTTCTAAAATAAACTAAACTAAAATAGAAATACAACAGACGTCATTTCCTTAATCCTCTAGACATAAAAGTGATCCATAGCGATAGTAAATATAGCTTAGACTTTTACCATCTTATTTAACTAATGGATTGACAGTTTCCGATTATTGAGCGCTACGTTCGTTTTAAAAATCTAGATTAAAATTAACTCGGTACTATGTTACTATATAGTTGTTGCCCTTGCTAGAAAAAATAATACCAGTTTTTACATAAGTTTACGATCCATATTCGACAGATTGTGACAAGAAAAAAACGGCAATAAATTGAGTAGTAAACTTCACTTCACTATAATCAACTAAGAGTACATTGGAGAAATCACGATCGATTTATAATCGAGTAGACCCTATTTTGTGGTACACTAGTGACATCTGTATTGAAACCATATCTTTCTGATTTTGGACTATGAGATGTATGAAACAACAATAATTAAACTATTGTGCAAAGATAAGCTCAACTTAATACTTAAAGATGAAAAGTCTTCGTTAGATTTTGTTGTTTTGACATTATTATTTATGTACTGTATCTCTATATACACGACAAGTGTAGACAATACTTGTTTAACTTGAATTCTAGATAGATTTATTGAAACTATATAAACTAATATTAGATGCGTAACTTTTTTTTCTGATTAACCTATGAAAAAAGAAAGAAGGAAAAAAAGTAATTCCAACATGACTCATCAAACCATGACGTAATTACATCGTGCATCTATTTATTTATGTTCGCGATTGCAGGTATGCAACATAATCACATATACTTCTTTGTTGGTTTTTGCTTCTTGTGTTTTGTTCCATTTTTAATGTCTGTCGAACGGAAAAACCCACTGAATATACTAGCTGTTGGTGACTCTCTAACAGCTGGTTATCATAATTATGGCCGATCGTATCATCCTTATTCAATACATTTAACAAATTTATTCGATTCAATCAGTAAGCCTGTACATATAACTGAAAAAGGAGTCAGTGGTGAACGAGTTGTTCCTTCGATGGTGAAAAGACTTCGTCACCTATTGGAACAAGGTACATACTATGACTGGATTATTGTACTCGGCGGTACGAATGATTTTGCTGACCAACGACCGGCTGAGCGCATATTTAAAGAAGGTTTGGAACCAATGTATAAAATGTGTCTTAATCATTATCAAGGAAAAGCTAAATTGGCAGCTATGACTGTTATTGAAAATACAATTTTTTCACCGACACACGATGCAGATGAAAATAGACAAAAACTGAATCAAATGATTCGAGACTATGTCGCTCAGAGTAACGATCCAGATAGAGTTTTTCTGATAGATCTTGACCGAGGCATACCCTATCATTCTGTCAACGATACTGCAGAACGACGTCGAATTTGGGATGATACTCTTCATTTGACACCTGCTGGATATGATCGTATAGCAACATTAGTGTTTGATGAAATCAAAGATAAAATATAAACATAAATATTTTCGTATTCGAAACAATGATTGAAACTTTTTGTTTATGTGACATTGTAGTTTATTGAAAAAAAAATAAAAACCTGCTATTCTGTTTATTAAATTTTTTTTGTGCATAGATATGAGAAAAAAACGAATATTGTATTCGATGAATACAATCATATTTTGATACAAATGTTGATTTTATTTTAAATCTGTTATATTAGGGAAAGAAATATGATCGAGAGAATATCAATATTGTTTCGATGACTATTGTAAACAATACAAATATTTTATTGCAAAATTGTTGGATGCTTCTATTGAACAACTTTGTTTTTCCTAATAATTGAATTGTTTTAGAAAGTAGAATACTGAAATCAGTGGTGGCACCGGGGGGGGTGGGGGGGGGGGCCCGCAGCCCCCCTAGTGAGATTTTAGAAAATGCATTTTTTTATATAAATATGTAGTAATGTTTGCAATTTCATGTTTTAGCCAGTGTTGCCCACTATGAAACTCAAAAACTCCCGCAAGAATCAAGAAAAAATTTCAAAATCTCCCAAAAATCTAAAAAAAAGCTTTCAAAATCCGAAAAAAACCCAGAAAAATTGTCAAAATTCCCAAAAAAAATGACTTTCAAATTCTCAAACAATTCACGAAAATTTTTTTCGGGGGCTCAGCCCCCCCTAGCCCAAAATCCTGGCTCCGCCACTGACTGAAATATTCATATTCTACTTGAGTCAATTTTTTAACTGCCATACGACGAGACAATTTGTTAAAGACATTATAAGTTGTTCTTCATTTCTTTTTTTTTACTCGATTCGTTTTTCTTCGTGTCGCCGTCGTTTTTAAATCCTTGAATTGAATGTCGTTGCGCAGCACTTATCTTCGTTTCTTTTACAACAACCGTAAGCTTAATTTCGTTCAACATTATATCAATAAATCAAATGACGGGAGTGTAATGTAATGAATGTAAGTGCATTGAAAAAGATAACAAACCTTTTTAAGCCTAATTTTTAGAATCAAATACCCAACATCTCTCATTCATCAGTTCTCTCCGAATATTGTTCAAAGTAATAGAAAAAAAAATATTTGATTATTCTAATTATTATTTTTTCTATTAAGAAAGAGACGGTGTATAGCTTTTATTCTAATTATTTTTACCAATTTACTTGTCACAACTGTACTATTGGTTGCGCTTGCTAGTATAAGTATGTTCGCTAACCGAGATATTGATGACGTTCATGATGACTTTTTATAAATTAGTTTTCATTTCTACCTTAGAGCCATGTTTCTTTATGAAATGTCATTCAAAAGCATCAGGATGTATCAATCGATCATTATTTAAAGGACAGTGTATTTGTGATTCGCGTACAGCCGGTAATGGCCGAACAGTTTGTGATGGTAATTCAAAATACAAGTACAAAATTTATTGAACATTTTTTCTCTATAGGATGTGGCATAACCTATCTTCGACGAGATGCTCGTATTATTGGTGGAATCGATGCTATTCAATATAGTTGGCCGTTTGCTGTTCTTATTCGACAGCACTACAAAACTATACTTACATTGAATGATCGATCTCATTTAGTAACAATTTTATACAAACTGAATTCTTAAAATTAAAAGCTATTTAGGTTTCAGCATCATGGATGTGCGGTGGAACATTAATCAATCATAAGACAATATTAACTGCGGTTTGTTACCATATGTAAACATTGAGAAAACTGTAAAATAACTATTTTGTTTAGGCACATTGTTTGAAAAAAACCGGTGATAAGCAAGTTTACTATACAGATAATTTTAAATTAAAACTACTTAGCATTTTAATTCTTTATCTTTTAGATTCGATTATACAACATTCGTAGTTCCTATTCTCTCAAATGAATATTATCCAACTATTGAGAGTGTATACGTCGATTAATCAGATGATATTTTTATATAAGCATAGTTCTTTTTTGTAATTATCTAGACATTAGAAGTTAGTATAGGCTTATATGATCGACGCAAAACAACTCAACGACGTATTGCAAAAGTTCTTCAAGTTATTTTGGTAGGATAGATTAAAATCTTAGAAAAAGACATCATTTATCAATTATGATTTTTCTAAAGCATCCATATTATAATGAACGGCATTTACTAAATGACATAGCAATTCTGAAACTTGAAGATTATTTACGACCGTCACCAACGATTCAATTTGCTTGTTTACCCTATTTATTATCTGAAATAAATACAACAGGTATTGCGGTTGGTTTTGGTGATACAGTACCGGGTGCAAATCAAGGTAAAATCAATTGAACAATGAAAACAGAATTCGACAGTCGTATTTTTCGTTTGCTTCAGGTTCATCTGTTCTTAAACAAACTCATTTGACTATCTATCCGAACGAATTTTGTAATCATGTTTCACCATCAACGAAAAAAAATTGGAATACACAACTATGTTGTGGTGATCTAAATGGAGAACGTGATACATGCCAAGGTGATAGTGGTGGTGGTTTATACACGCAACGAAATTTATCCAATATATTACATTACAGTGTTGATGGTATTGTATCGTATGGTGAACGATGTGCTAGTCCAATGAAACCGGGCATTTATACACGAGTATCAAACTATATTGATTGGATACAGGAAAATAGTGATTTCGATACGATTGACAGTTAATGAGTTGATGCATTAAAAGATTTTCTTTGTCTTTACGGCGAAAAAATACAGATATTCGTAACCATCGACCTGGATAGTGTTAAATCTAAGGTTTCGTGTAGCCTGGCAGGGTGTGGGTGTGGGTAATGGATATCATCGAGAACTGCTCAAATATGGGTGTGACTGAAGGTATATACGTATTCATATGTCGCATATATCGGAAAGTTAAACTAAAACTAAATCTAGGAATAGATTTGGTTTTAGTTTAATTTTTTCTTTTCTCCTTTTATATTCGAACTCGAATTAGACAGCTACTCATTAATTTATAATGGGCTCTGACTTCTAGCGACTCGCTAACAGTTACTTTTAATTGATGACAATCTAGTCTTCATGTGTGGAGAACCATTTGGGTACACGGGAAGAGATTTTGTAGAAAAAAAAACACATTCTACAAGACAATACAAGTTAAACTTTACACTCACACTCTCAGAGAATCTACTAAAAAAACGTTTTTACTCGTGTTGTCTTATTAGATTCTTTTCAGTCCGTTCCATGAAGCGTCTCATAGCATCTTACATAGATTTATATTCATTTTTGTACTTGATCTCTTAATTATTTGTTTGACCATGTAATTCAACATGCTTCAATTTTATTTTATTTAAAATAAAATAAAAACAATCTCAATGTTCATCAAACTTCATTTTACCACAGCAATCAATTTAGATTTTAGTCGACGCTAAACTTTTGTATGAGATGATTCCCTTGGCTGGCTACATAGAGATTACCTTGTCGATCGAACGATAAACCGTTGGGACCATTGAGTTCATTTGGTTGTCCTGTTTTTCCATTTCCACCAGCAACAATAGAACCATCTTTAGATCCTTTCGACCAACGCATTATCCGATGATTCCGACTGTCACTCACATAGACACGACCCAATTGATCGACGATCACTCCTGCAGGACGAGACAATTGTGTAAGACTGTTCCCGTCACCTTGTCCGCCAGCAACTAATCTTCCTTCTTTAGTACCGTTTATCCATTTCATTACACGATGATTGTTCTCATCCGATATATAGATTGCGTAATCTTGATCGACGAAGATATAACTAGGAGTATCCAATTGATTGAGATTATATCCTTTTCCATTGCCACCTGCTACGGTTGTTCCATCTCGCTGTCCTTTTTTCCATCGTTTCACTTCATGCTTCTCAGTATCAGAGACATACAGATCTCCATCATTATCCATTGCTAGATGAGAGCATCGAATGTTCGAGATGAGAGTTAGTACATTGGTACTATTTCGACGAGGCCATCGTACCACCCGTCTATTTCCCCAATCACAAATTATAAGAGAATCATCCTTCTTGTCAACAATCACACCTGTTGGAAAACTTAATTGATCCATACGATTTCCGTTTCCATTCCCGCCCGCTACAACTTGACTATTCTTTGTATCACATTTCCATTCAACAATACGATGATTTCCCCAGTCGGCAATAAAAATACTCTGATTATCGTCATCAACATAGATACCATAAGGGCAATTTAATTGATTGTCTGATGTGTGGCCTCCAGTAATACTCACACTATCTTGTATCCGTTTTGTCTTTTCTTTGGAGTGAGTTGACGGAATAGATTTTGCTAGAAAAGCAAAACGAAGCATTCACAACAAAGAGAAAAAAGGTGACTACTTCAATTTTTGAAATTTTCAGGGATAGGGTGTGGGTTTGGGTATGAACATGGTTAGACTCGTGCTCTACTATTCTACACCCACATCCTCAAGGTCTTCACTGAACGTTACTAGTGAGTTCTACATTACTGATGAAGTTGAAATAGAAGTAGTGATAGGTGATAAATTTTTGGTTGGCTTCATTTTTTAACCGTGATAAGATTGGTACAGTATATTTTTGTACATACAATAAGTATTTTTTATGTACGACACTCATTTAGAGATGATAGATTTTTCTCGATAAACTTACTACTGAAGGTTTTAATTTCATTAATATTGGAATTGGTAGATAATTCAATTTCGTTTTTAAATGCAAGTGATTTTTGATGCCACTGAACACTCATGTTAAAGTGTCCTGTCTGTGATGCTAGCTGGCCTAGATCTTCATATACACTGCTAATTAATGGATGATTTGATGGTAATTCTTTCAATAGACGTTTAAGATATTTTTCGGCTAAATCAAATTTTCCCATTCGGCACAGTACTTTTCCTAATGTTCGAAGATTTGTTTCTCCACTTCCAATTTGTTGTTTCATATACGTAAGAACTTGTTTTAGATCATGTTCATCGTCATTACACAAAGTCATTTGAATAATCCATACTTGATTTTCATCACGCTTAATACTTTTAAGACGAAAAATAGACCCAATCATAAAGAGTACTTCTGCTTCATCACTGAATTCACTATGTTTACTAATATCAGCAAATGGTTGTGTAGTGACTATCTTAGGGTCAGCCTTTATTTCAAATAATATTCGTTCTAAATCACCTGAAGCATCAGAAAGATCTAGAAATGAAAGCGCTTTCCAATAGTCAGTACTAGTGGAAAAAAATGAATTTATAGAAATAAGTTGACCAAGAGATTGCTTCAAAATTTTCAGTTCATCATTTGATATCACTTGACTTCGATAAACTCGTAGACGATGTTTAGCTTGATAATCTTGTAATTGTTGATGTAGATCAGCAATAAATGAACGAAATAAAAAAATTAAGTGAATGTTTTGTGTACGTAGGGCAGCGTTGAGAGTTTTGTAAAAGAACGATTCTCGAGTATACCACCGTAAGACTTTCTTAGGTGAATAATCTTGTTGAAATTCACTAATATTACTCAACTCGATTTGATTATCTTCATATACATTTTTACAATGATTAATGAGCTCCTTTGTGTCTACTTGAGTGGATTTTAGTCGTAGAAGACAATCAATAAGAACCTGAGAAAAAACAAATTCACCATTGACTTCCATTGTTGATGTACCCGAGTCGGCGCTTGCAGTAAAGATATTGATGGATAATGGTTCTTCTACTTTCTTTTGAATTTTATGATCGGTTTTGATTCGAGAAACAAGTTTATCAAGGTCAATCTCGACACCTTTCACCTAGTGAAAAAAAATGATATGAAACCCAAGTAAAATATTCTATCATAATTTTACCTTTGCAAATTTACAAGCCCATGCTTCATTGCTCTTTTTGTTCATACAGTAAACATAAACTGATATAACTTGTCGAATTTGATGAATACAAGGTATTATCTTTTTTCCTAATTGACCACTAACAATGAGTATTAATCGATCGTTTTGTGATCTTCGTTCAATAAACTCTTGACATTGTTTTACATCTTGAAACTTCTTCAAATTATTAATTATTGAACGTAAATTTTGTTCAGTATCTCGAGTTTCTTTAGCATTTATATTATCATCGAGCCAAATAAGACAGAAGAGCTCAAGATATCTGTCATCATTGTTTGTGTCAAAATCTTCATCCGATATAGTAGCGACGGCCATTTTAATTGAGGATACTAAATGATATAGAACTTTTAAAAATATCGTGTATTTCCGACAGTGAAAGGGTGTGGGTGGGACTTTACTGCTGATCTGAACTGAGTGCCCACACCCACATATTTGAGCCAATATTTTCAAATGTCATTTGAATATCAGAATGACGAATGGAGGGTATGGGTGTGGGTGTGAGGGTTGGTATGCTTGCAATCAACTTGCGTTCAAGTAGGTGCGCGTGTTTTTATGCTTGTCTACCGCAGCGACGCGCCAATATCAAATGATTTGCCTTTTCCACGTGGTTGGCAATGCGTCTGTTTTTACCTTTTTACCTGTCATTCGCTGTAAATTTAGTATTTCGTTTATGTCGCTCTATCCATGAATGACTACGATTTAGCAAGCCGATAATTTTTTCGGCGCTTAAGAGCACCGTTCGCCTCCCCTGTGAGTTAGACAGCATTGCTGGATGGACGATTTCCACACTCGACTCTGACCCATGGATGGGTATTGGTCATAGGCTTCAAATCAGGAAAATGTTTTCTTCAGTGGTTCCCCGAAGATACGGCGTCTCTGTGTCAGAGGCGGCATCTTCCGGAGGGGTTGCCAGAGATGAGGAGTCTCTGCATGAGACGCAGAATGCGCCTAAATAGTTTTACATACGCATAATACTTGTATTATGTGTTAGTTATAGTTTTGTATGTCGGCGTCTCCCTTGGCATCTCCAGCATGCCCGATATTTCAGATATGTGATACCTCTCATTCCGGAATAGCCGAAACGAATTCCCACCTACTCCTCGGAATTCAGTAATTAATGGACGATTATTATCAGTTACTGTTCGGTGACAAATGCAATTCCAGTACGAAATTCCTGGAATTAGCTCGAACAGAAATTGAACGGAATTCAGTGCATCCCCACTAAAACCCATACCCACACCCACACCCACCCCTACTTGTTTGAAAGTAAGAAAGACGTACATCTTTCGGCGACAGCAGTCATTACGACAACCTTCTGATTGATTTTATATTGCCTGAATCAGCGACAACAGCATTTTTTTGGCATGCTGTGTAAACAAAACTCGGTTGAAGCATCACTCAAAGGTATTTTAAGGGTGGAAAGAGAGCGAGAAAAAAAATGCATATAATGTAGCAACAAACGTAAAGTTGGCAATTCTGTCGTGGCATTTTTTTCCGCGAAAGAGCGACTCGTGTGTTCTGTATGGTAGCACATATATAAAGTTGTTCACAGAGTAACGGATTGTTTTCTTAAAGCAAGTACAACAAACGTTAAGGTGAGTGTGCGAAAGGGTGTGTGGGTGTGGGTGCTGAGAAGGTTAGCACACAACAGTCACAACCACAGGGTGGGTGGAGGGATATAGCCTATGCGAAAAGGCGCGTACTTCATTCTTTGTCAGGTAAATACGAACAACCAATAAATATATTATTGTTTAGACACACACACAGTTCCGAACGGACTCTCACTAATCGAATGGCTTCTTCTAGTAGCAATGCAAAAATGAAGGAACAGCCGCCAAAAGCGGTGGACAAGAAGATGTCTCGCAAGGAATACTATGAACAATTACGAATTCAAGAGGCTATCGACACTAAGAAAAAGAATCTTCAAGATGCCATTGACAGAAACGAACCGCACAATATGAACTTGGGGAAAATGCAATTAGAAAACACGGACATGGAAACAGTCGTTGAGCAGGCAATAAAAAGGAAGCAGTGTAGTTCACTCATCTTAGAAGACAACATGATTACTGCAGATGGTATCGCATTCATCGTTGATATACTCAGGAGGGGTGGATCCTTGAAGTTGCTTCGACTCTCCGGCAATCCGATAGGAGACGACGGTGCTGATCTAATTGCCGAGCTTCTTCACGAGAAACCAGATGCGCTCATTGGTTTGTGGATGAGCAACGTTGCTCTTACTAACCGAGGAGTACAGCTGCTGATGGAAGCACTCGAACATCCTCATTCGGCCATGGAGATCTTGGACTTATCTGATAATAAAAATGCTACCGACGAAAGCGTTGATAGCATCCTCGAAATGTTCATGGTTAATAAAAAACTGAACAATCTTCGATATGGCAATATCCTATCAGAAAAGAAGAGGAACAACCTGAAAGAACTGTATGGTGGAAAAGTTACATTCCTGGCATTCAGCGACAGTGAGTACTTTTGCAATCATTTACAAGTCATATTTATGAAGAAAGCATCGTTTAAAACTAGATTTTCTTGTTTAGTGTGTTCGAAAAGATGTAGAATGACAGTGAGATCGTACAAAAACAAAGACTAACTGTTTTTCAGAAACTTGACGTAGCTCTTCTAGAAATAATTAGGATGTGGGTGTGGGTGTCATTTTTTTCTTAATCCACAGCCACACCCTAGTTATAATCAACTAGCTCAAGGGTGGGAAAAGCGGATCCTGTTGCTCCTAATAAAGGGTATTAAATTGCACAATAGATTGACTGAAGTGTACGGAAATCTATACTTCAATCTACTAAATACGCCGGAGTCTATCACAATGCACCAAAAACTGATTCTCTTTACACCAATCTTCAAACAATGTAAAAACCATGGATCCTGCTGGATTAGGAGTGTGCAGCTCACGGTCACGAACGCTGATAAGCGCGAGAGTTTTTTTTCTCTAAATAGAATATGTAAGAAATCAGTAATAATGCACCCACTTTAGCTATATTCATATAAAAATACATTATAGTATTTCATGCAGTTTCTTATCTAATATATTCAATCGATGTATGTAAATACTTGTTACTCGATGAATTCGCAATAAGCGATAGAATGGCTCATTAAAATTTGGAAAATCATAGTTTCCGAATATTTGTTTCTTAAACTCGCTCATCTTACTACCAAAAACTACCAAGGAACAAAGCTAGGATCTTATTATATATGTCCAGTAGGGTTGGGTGTGGGTGTGACTATATTCTTAACACGACCACACACCCACCCCCACACCCCACACACCCTCAAGATATATTATAACGATGTAAAAGAAAATTTATCGAGAACATACCAAAAATAAGTTTTTACGTTCTATAACAATAAGTCGTCTACTTAATACTTAATGAATATAATTAGTATTAATAAACTCGGAATAATGTATGAAAGAAATATGTTAGCATCTTCTTCTTTTTTTTGATAAGTGATCGAATAAAAATAATATTACATTAAGCCCTGTACTAAACACATAAAGTGTTTCAATCTTAAATAATTCTTCAAATCTCACAAAAATCTTTCTCCTTAAACTTACTATTGAGAATTCTTTTCAAACTGTCAAATGATTCCTTCTAAAGAACCTGTTTCAGATTCATTCTCATGATTTCTCTAAGTTGCGACTTGATAATTCCCTTTATATTTACATGAATTCTTAAAAAAAAGAGATCTATTGAAGGAATATTGTCCTACACATTCGAAATTACAGGACTGAGATTTTTATTACTAATTTAGATATTACCCCTTGAATTAGCTAGTGGTACTCGCGAGAGTAATTCTATTCTTTTCTAACACTAATTGTTAGTATAAAAACAAATCCTACAATAGAATCATTCACTTAGATTAAAATGGTGTGGGTGTGATTTTTTTCTTGACTAGATAAATGCTCATTTATCTGATTTTATTTATATTGATGACTGAGAAATCGAGATTTGTTTAAAAGAAATAGGTATTACTGATCCGTGCCATCTTATCATAGAATCAATTTGTCTATGGATAGTTTCAAAGCATGGATATGACGTCGATGAATATTATATGAGATATATTTTTGTATAGCTAAGAAAATAAAATATTGTTCTTGCCAAAAAATATACTAAACGACATATAGCCAGATTATTTTTTGGTCCAATGCAAATAAATAAATTTTAATCTTAACTCGTCATTTCGTCATATTTCGTTCGTGAAACTCTTTTAGAACAACTTTTAGTGCAAAATTCTTAATCGATTCTTGTCAGTTAATATTATCTTTATTTTGCCAATATGTGTTTTTTCACAGAAGAAGATATTATATTTATGTAAACTTTATAATATCTGCACTTATCAAATAAGACTTGATCTTAGTTATTAAGATACTTAATATTTCGCTTAAAGTTTCTCAAATTTTAAAGACTTTAAAGAGAAGAAAGCCAAACAAATTAAAGTATCGAAAAAATACTATGTTCATATTTCAATATAAACACAATCAATATTTTGATTCTGAGCTATCTTCAGTGATGATAAATAATCATTCTCGATTCATTTTGTTTTTTCGAAAAATAAAACAATTTCTTTGTAAAGATCTTATCATTTTAATAAGAAAATATCCGGTATCGGATTTACTATTAAACTTTGTATTTAAAAAACAAGTCGTTCAATTGCGTGGTCAGAGTAAACTTTATTCAGTTGTTTGATTGTTTTTATGTATTTCTGTATTTCTGTAGATGAACATTTCACAAACGTTGCATTTTTAATAAAAACCAATGTTTATCAAGTTGGTTGTTACTAATTTTTATCATTTCATATGTATAAATCAAGGACTAAACTTGGAAGTTTCATACGATGTTCACGTTTGACATACACGTAAATAAAAGATTTAAATAGACCAGCAAATATGCATGAAA